>CAIGQZ010032901.1:1889823-1902970 GCA_903798205.1 Danio tinwini | reverse complement strand
ACATTCACATATATCTTAACTCAATCCACATCTAAGGTTTTTACATCATTAAATAATGATGATAAAACAGATAAAACTGTCTTAATTAAGTTGTTTTTCCACTGTAACATCCCTTAGTTTGAGCAGCTGGCCTTCCTATGGATGGAGCGACAGAAGTCTGGGGGAAACTACAGCCGTTACCGTGCTCAGACTGAGAAGCACGTAGTGTTATGTGTCAGCTGTCTCAAGATAGACCTGCTCATGGACTTCCTCAACGAGTTCTTTGCTCACCCCCGACTGCAGGTAGGTTGATGTAAATGTGTGTATGTTCATGCTAATTTGATCCCAGGCTGCCTGCTGTGCGCTGCTTAATCCTCTTCAGAAGTGCTAAAGCTTTGGCTCTTGTTTTAGGATTAACTGAACATCAATTTAATTTACCCAAGCTATTTATGTGTGAATGATCTGGATTCCGTTGTCTTGCGGTGTCTGTCTGACCTCATTTTTCACTAACTGGAGCTCATCATCTGCAGGATTACTATGTGGTCATCTTGTGTCCTGCTGAGATGGACGTCCAGGTGCGGAGGGTTCTTCATATCCCGCTGTGGGCACAGAGGGTCATTTACCTGCAGGGGTCTGCACTCAAAGACCAGGACCTAATGAGGGCAAAGTAAGACCCGCTGAGTAAACACTAATTACCTGAAGAGGTGAACAACTGTGCTTACTTGCAGGTTATGAATGTGCACTTCAAATCTTGATGAGTACTTCAGATGTCAAAAGTACATATATTTTTAAAAATAGATTTGAAGACAATATTATAGTGTTGAAAAAGGCAAACTTAAGAGTACTTGAGAGTCTCTTAAAACTTAAAAATTTGATGACTGTTAAAATTTTTAATCATCGTTTGACATTAGGGGCGACGCAGTGGCACAGTAGGTAGTACTGTCGCCTCACAGCAAGCAGGTCGGTGGTTCGAGCCTCGGCTGGGTCAGTTGGCGTTTCTGTGTGGAGTTTGCATGTTCTCCCTGCGTTCGCGTGGGTTTTTTCCGGGTGCTCCGGTTTTCCCCACAGTCCAAAGACATGCGGTACAGGTGAATTGGGTAGGCTAAATTGTCCATAGTGTATGAATGTAAATGAGTGTGTGTGGATGTTTCCCAGAGATGGGTTGCGGCAGGAAGGGCATCCGCTGCGTAAAATCGTGCTGGATAAGTTGGCAGTTAATTCCACTGTGGCGACTCCAGATTAATAATGGGACTAAGCTGAAAATTAATGAATGAATGTTTGACATTATTACAATATACAATACTTTGAATCATTATTATTATGATGAACATTAATGTTAAGTATTTTTGTTATGTTTTAATTAAGTGTACTTATTCTTTGTGTTTTTTAAATACATGACATACAAGTTTCCATAAAAATTACTCTAGAGTTTATGTTTAGTTTATCATATCCCTTAAACCACAATTTAAAGGCATAAGAATTATGAAATTACATAAAGATGGGCTTAAATCCTGTAAGTTGTAAAATAAAAATGTAATTTGAAGGTATTTGTGTTCTTAAATTGTAATTATATAGTGAATATATTCTTATTAGTGTTTCATTATTATTTATATAGAATAATTATATATGCATATTTAGAACATTTACATACATTAAAGCCTGTAAACTTGTTTACAGACATTTCAAATACATGTAAGGCAATAAATAAAGAAAGAATAACAGTAAACAATCAAAACGTCAACAATGTTTAACTGATATTTGTATTTATAATATTAATAATAGTAAATATGTGCTGATAATATAGAATAATATGCTGAAAATTCAGAGCAGCGATTTTCTTTTTAGTCTTTTAACTAGTTCAAAATGATGTCCATGGAATTAAGTCCTTATCAAGACAATATGTTAATTATTTTATTTATTTTTATTCATCACATTACACTATTAAACTTTAAAAGGTGAAATGAAATCAGTTAGACTCCAGCTAGCAAGTTGACAGCTTAGCCTGCAATAGCTAGGGATGTCCCGATCAGGGTTTTTTTGCCCTCTAGTCAGAGTCTGAGTCATTTGATTTTAAGTATCTACCAATACTGAAACCATATCTGATACTTCTATAATACATAAAAAAAGAATAAAGAGCAAAGAAAAAGATCCAGGATGATCCTTATTTTTTCATTTTATTCATCTTATTTTAACATTTAACAATTCTGTTAACGAACAGAGCACTTCTGTGAGGTAGCTTGAACAATCAAGAAATAAATAACATTTCTAATAAATAACATAATCCTTTACTTTTGGACTTTAGTGCAACAGTAAAAAAAAAATGAATATAAAAACAAATAGCACCAAGTTTACATATCTCACAGTTTAGCTATGGCAATGTTGTTGTCATCAACTTTATAATACCTCCAGACCACAGATATAAGATGTGTCTCATTTCAGAGGCTGCATCTTTCGAAGGATGCATTCGAAGTGTGCTGCGTCATCGTGGCGCGATGAAGGCTGTCTCATTTTTTGAAAATTAGAGAGCTCCTTCAAATGCAGCCTCAAAATGCATCCTTTATTTCCTTGGTAATAAAGGACACAACCTGTACATTGTTCACAACTTCAAGCGTCCCAAGATTTATTGCGCAGTAATAACGGCTGAATGTTTTTAAAAGAAAACTCCAGATTAAATGTATAAATTAGGTTTTATTTTACTTGGATATTTAAACATGTTATACACGTCACTTCATATCAAAACACTTGGTTCAGCCTGTGTGGACTTCCAAGGACTCACCTTTGAAGTCTGCATCCTTCAGAGGATGCAGCCACTGAAATGAGACACAGCTATACTCGCATTTTCCGCTTCAAGCTGCTTCTGTGTTCTACCATGTTCCGTGTTCAACCAATAGCATCTCTGCAACAAAGTGATGTGATGTTGCTGTTTCTGTCAAGAAAGAGGTCTAACTCTTTGCCACTGCTTAACTATAGATGTGTGTAAAAATAATAATAATATGTATATACTGTATATACAGTTAAAGTCAGAATTATTAGCCCCCCCTTTGATTTTTTTTTTAAATATATTTCCCAAATGATGTTCCAAAGGACATTTTCACAGTATGTCTGATAATATTTTTTCTTCTGGAAAATGTCTTATTTGTTTTATTTTGGCTAAAATAAAAGCAGTTTTAATTTTTTTAAGAACCGTTTTAAGGTCAATATTATTAGCTCCTTTAAGCAAATTTTTTTTTTCCGACTGTCTACAGAACAAATCATTGTTATACAATAACTTGCCTAATTACCCTAACCTGCCTAGTTAACCTAATTAACCTAGTAAAGCCTTTAAATGTCACTTTAAGCTGTATAGAAGTGTCTAGAAAAATATCTAGAAAAATATTATTTACTGTCATAATGGCAAAGATAAAATAAATCAGTTATAAGTTACTAAAACTATTGTTTACAAATGTGTTAAAAAAATCTTCTCTCCGTTAAATAAAAATTGGGGGAAAAAAATAAACAGGGGGGCTAATAATTCAGGGGGGCTAATAATTCTGACTTCAACTGTATATACGATTGGGAGGTAACGTCCAATTCTGTTCTAGTCTGAAACGACGTGATCGGGCCCAATTTCCGATCACATGATCATATCTGGACATCCCTAGCAATAACCTATTAATGAATGCTAACTCTCAATTCAAAAATTTTTTTACTGTGGGTCAAGTTGAAGTAATTTTTTGTGGTAATTAATATGCCAGCGATGACAGAAAAGAGAATTGAAAATATTTGCCTGCACCTTTAACATTCTCTGTTTCTCATCTGTTTAATCTCCTCTTTCTCCCTCTCATTTTTCCCTTTTATTGAACCTGGACGTGTTTCTCTGCTCACTTTATCTTGATGCTGATTGGCTGCAGGATGGATGATGCTGAAGCCTGTTTCATCCTAAGCAACCGATTTGAAGTGGACCGCTTTGCTGCTGTATGTTCCCCTTTAACTTAATTTTCTCACCTTTTTCCATTCCTGCTTTTCTACCTTCTAGAAAGCAGCCGCTTCTAACATCCCCTCTATTACCCTAATTCTCTTTCACTTTGTGATATTTTCCGTACTGATGTTACATTTTGACAGTTCAACATGAAATGATTTAGTCTCCAGGCATTTGCAAGTGAGATTTAGTTAGTAGGGTAATGTAGACTAAGGCAGTTGTCTTTCACAAAGCCTGTCAAGAACACATCAGGGTCATATTTCCAATCAAAATCAACAGAAATAAATAATGTAATAATGTAACTGTAATACAAAACTTGTCACAGCTGTTCTAAACACAAACAACACCAGACAAAAAACAGAAACAAACATAAAATTCACTGGCGATAACAATGAATGTGCAGGTGAATATGGAATGTATAACCATAGAAACAGATGAATGGTGGGACAAAGAGAACAAAGAAAAGATGTAAAATATAACTGAAAATAACCATTACAATACTCCCCCTCCAAGAAGGCCAGAATTAGTTAGTCAGTGGAGAGATGGCAATTTTGGTGGTGGACCAAGGAGTCATAAACAATAGAAAGATAAACAATACTTTGGGAAAAAAAAAGCTTGAATGATGGGGAGCCAAGGAATTACCTGGATGGACTAGGACTAAAGGCTGTTTTATACTTCTGTGTTGAGCACACATGTATGCTCCGGCACAGCATTCGTGCAGTCTCAAAAAATGTGACCACACGTCACAATGATGCGTAGCGCAAGCTCTGTGATTGGTCAGCTTGGTAGCTGTGACTAGTGTGAGCGGGACTGAGAGCTGTGCAAACCTGTTGGAGTGAGTGTTTACAAGTGTCAAGTCCCGTGAAGTAGTCTAGATGGAAACTTTTGTTTTGTGTTTACCCTATGATAAACGTTGTTGCACGTCTGCCAGGTCCAGCGAGTTTTAGCTAGTTGTACATTAAGGTAGCTTTCAAAAAAAATAAAACACCAGGGAAAAAAATCGAAACCTGCTGCCAACTAGCGATTCAGAAGTGTTATTGTAGAGCAACAGAAGTATAAATGCAGAAGTATAAATGCATGACTACGCGCAAAGCAGGTGCCATGGGTCAGCCTTAAGGTCCATAGTGGAATTGAGGAATAGACCAAGGCGGAACCAGGAAAAGCAGAGACCAATGTGTAAGTGAGGAACCACGATTCTGGTTGGCACCATTGATCTTGAGGAAGAAGATTTAACTGTTAGCTTGTGGGACCAAAGGGGAGACCAGGACAAGAGTAGATCCAGAGAGAAGGTGAAACCAGAAGAAAGGCAGACCCTACACTCTTAGAAATAAAGGTACAAAAGCTGTCACTTTTCAGTAGGTACAAGTCTTTACCTAACAGGGTTATATTTGTACTTCAAATATGTGTTCATGGTACCTTGAACAGGTACAAAAGTAGAGTACCAATGTGTACCTAGTTACACTGTTAAGTACAATGTATATGTACCTGCCCCCAGTGACAGCTTTTCTACCTTTATTTCTGAGAGTGTTGTGGAGCCGAAGAGATATGAACAACTGAAGAGTGAGAATCATGTGGTGATGTCTTGGTGACTTTTGACCTAGGCAGAGCAAGAGGGATTAAGGAGGCCTAAAAATACCTAGAGCTGAGGTGGAGTCCAGGGTTCTAAGGCAAGAGGTTGAGCTAGGGAACGACAAACCTAGGTGAAGATAATAGAACCTGAGGTGGAAGAACAGCTAAAGAATTAGATGGACACTACATGGAAAGAAAGATTGGGTGCAGGATGAAACAAATGGTTATGAAGGAGACTGGGAACTGGACAGAACCAGTACTGACTAGAGATCTTGAGATATGACATAATCCAACCATTTTTGGACTGGGAACACCACACACTCAGAGGCAAGAGTATAAGCATAGCAAAACCCATGCTAGCATGAGGAGAACATGCAGACATGTACAGAAATGCCTACTGGCCTGGTAAGAGCTCGAGCCAGTGGCAGTTGTGCTGCCCTATCAGAAGAAGGGGAAGGAGTAGGGGTAGATTCTTCAAGACGAAGATGAGTTGGAGTGAAAAACTCTATTATACACTATTTATAGTGAGTTAGAATTTGTCTGATTGACATGATATGAGTCATATGAATCATAAGCACGTGATCCTCTTGAAATTATTTTATAAATAAACGGCACATAGAGATAAGAAATTGTGTCTTTTACAGGTGGTTTGTCAAGCCCACTTACTTGCAGCAAACTCAGAATTGCACAATGTTCCCATAAAGTATGGAGTGTGTCACGTTTGTGGGTCTTTCTGTTTTTCTTGCATGTGTGTGTGTGTGTGTGTGGGGGGGGGGTCTTGTTTGGGTTCTTCACCGCGTGGCGTGTGTGTTTGTATGTGTGTTTACATTAATCAGCTGGGTGGTCACGTGTTTTGTTACTACTCTCAACGCACAGGTTTGTTATCAGTCACAGCTGCTGCGCGTTCCGCACGCTATATGTTCAGTGTTTTGTAGTTAGCATTATCAGTCTGTTGTTGTTCACTCCTGTGTCTGCTTCTGTTAGACTCTCTCACTCGCTTTGGTGGAGGCTCTCCGACATAACCTGTTTCATTTAGACCTAATGCAAGTCTCCGTCTCTTTGATGTTGTTACTACTGCCTGCTCTGAAGACAACATTATCTGTGAGAGACTTCACCCCAAATCCGCTTCTCTAATGAACTTTACCGTGGGTAAACTCGACAATCTCCTTGAAAGCTGCTCCATAGCGCTACCTTTCCCTTCCCTCAATATCTTGTGAGATATCCGTGAGAGACGGCTATACGACGTTGATTCACGGATGAACTTTCACCGTTGTTTGGCGTGTTGTATTCTGGTGTGAGCATCCCTGCCCTACATTATATCTAGTGAGATCAATACCAGTTGTGACTCTTTAAATAAATCATCTTGTTTTCACTTGCATTTGGGTCTCCTGTGTATATCATTGTGACAGAATGGACTGATCATGCTAACTACAAAACACTGAACATATATAGTGCGCGGAACACGCAGCAGCTGTGACTGATAACAAACACCTGTGCGTTGAGAGTAGTAACAAAACACATGACCACCCAGCTGATGAATGTAAACACACATACACACACACACATCCTCATTTGTCAAGCATACTCACCTGCGTGAAGCACATTAAGAATCGCACAATATGGAGGATGGCTGAAGGATAGCTGAGCACTGGGTCCAAAGTGGGATTGGGGCTTGTGTTGCCCTCTCCCGCAGGTCAAACATGAGGGGGAACCACTTTGTGCAAGAACCAAATCAAAATCCCGAAGGACCTTCAAGAGACAACTTAGCTTTTTTCAAAATGTTTAGTGAGATTTATACAACTTTTCATCTAGTGGTAGTGTAAATCAGATCTAAAATATGTATTGTGTGGTCTTTGAGGAAGTAATCATTTTGGTTGAAGCAGAGTAGCTGTATTGCTGGTTTTTATAGTTGAAGTTAACTTCAGTTCAGGTCAGTGTAGTTTCATTTTCACTGCTGAAGTCCAAACACTGAAGAGCAAATCCATCAATGCGCAGCTCAACAAGTCCCGAACCATGCAAGCCAGTGGCAACAGCGGTGAGGAAAAAACTTCATCAATTGGCGAAATTGAAGGATAAAAAACCTTGAAAGAAACCAGGCTCAGTTGGGCATAGCCATTTCTCCTATGGCCACACGTTTTGTGCAGAGCTGCAGTCTAGGCGCTGGAGGCTGGAGAACACTGGATGTCCATCGTGGGGAAGCTGCAGGTGGGAGAGGTCACCGGCTGGTGTACAGGCTGGCCCTTCAGTCTCATGCTACCCACACCTCCATGACCACCACAGCCTCTGCTCACGATACAGCCTGGTCCAGGATTATGGAAACCTCGGGAATAATAAAAAAGACTAACATAAGTGCAGATGTCATTCAAATTATAATGTCTTTTGGGAAGTGTTCCCAGCTCCAGTTGCCCTAAATAAAGCAGACCAACAATCCTTTAGAGGATTTGGATTTCAAAAGCATTTGTGTTTTATGTGTATGCTAATGCAAAGAGATGTGTCTTTAATCTAGTTTTAAACTGACAGAGTGTGTCTAGTCAGATGTGGTTGACTTCAGTACTAAAAACCTGTCATAATACTTTATGATAGTGAAGTGGCAGTTTTAGATTTGTTATAAGTAAGTGATAACAAGTAATTTGTTTATGTTTTGTAATAATATTTAGAATTTTATGAATATTTTATAGCTTGCAGTTGCTGCTGAGGCTGTACATAATGGTTACCGATTCAAAGGCTGAATGTGCAACTTGCATATATTATAAAGCTTTGGATTACACTGCACTACAACAATAATAATATTTCAATAATATACAAGATAACGTTTCTTTGGAGATAACATGTTAGTGAAAAAAAAAACATTTTGCCAGATAGAAATACATATTTCATATGCAAGAGCTAAAGGATTACATAAAAATAGTGCAGCCATTTTTAACATTATGTAATATTCCAATTATCCAGAATAGAATAAATCTCAGTCATTTCATATTAATAAGGCAACTGCATTTAATAAATGAAAACATAATCCCTTCTACATGAGAACAGAATAGTGTAATCAAAATGTTAATGCCACGATTTCAGTAGTCATAAGGGTTCATTCGTAAATATGTAAGCTGCTTTAATTTAAATACTTTTTAACTAAATTTTTGCTGTTTTCACTACATTAGTAGCCTGTTGTATGTTTCAAAATAAGCAAATATCAAGTATGGTAAATGTATGTTCATGCTTAATATAAAGTAAATATGCATACTCGAGATCATTGTCGTCACATGACATCTCAGCTCTGCTAAACATAAACACCAGCTCATGAAACAAGCTCAGGAAATAAAATGATTGTTCATTCAGTTTACTTTCCCTCCACTTGTTTCAAAAGTAATTGAGTTTCTTTGTTTTATATAAAAAATGGTGGACATCGATAGACATTCCATATTATGTTTCTTTCTATCGAGTCTATTGGCTTGCAGTTTCCAACATTCCTAAAAATCGATATTTTTTGTGAGCAACGGAATAAAGGGTCACACTTTATTTGATGGTCCATTTGTTGAATATAAGTTACATTGCATCTACATGCCAACTAATTCACATTAAATTCTAAGTAGACTGTTAGGTTGGGGTTAGTGTTAGTGTAAGTTGACATGTACTTGCAAAGTTTCTAATAGTCAGTTAAATGTCTGTTGAAGGATCAACAGATATTAAGCAGACATCTACTAATACTCAAATGGACCATCAACATAAAGTGTTTCCAAAAAAAGAAACTCATACATTTTTAGAAACACTTGAGGGAGAGTAAATGTTGAGTAAATGATCAGTTTTGTCTGAAATGCATAGGAAATCAAAGAGGAGCTGCATGTGATCATAAGCTGTAAATGAGCGGCAGGAAAACAGGAATGATGGAAACCAGACAAGCAAGGACTAAACCAGAAAATGTAAACTAAGGCCTTGCTCAAATGAACACATGCAGCTATTTTCAAAAAATGCAGCTTTTTCTATAAGTTTTGACTGTTTGTCCACATGCAAACACAATGTTGGATCACTGAAACTGAAACTCTTTGAAAACTCCTGTCAGGGTGAAGATTTTTTTTAAACGGTGGGCTTGTCTTTTGTGTGACATTGCGCTTGGGATCACTGTTGTTTACAAGAAATGTCTGTGCAATGGCCAACGTAAACAAATAAATGTGCTAATGGAGCTTATAACATGTGTACTGATAAATGGACAGTTATCGCACTTAATTTTGAAAGGCGTCAGACTGCAGTACTTTTTTTTTGAGGCATCTATTGTATAGGAGTATATCGCCACCTGTTGCTTTGGCATGTTCTTGACAGCACTCATTTGGCATGTTTTGCGTTTTCTTGTCGACAAAGTTTTTTTGTTAACTATGCATATGTGGACAAGATTTCTTTTTTTTCACAAAAATACTCGTGTTTGTGTGGACATGGTGTCACAATGATAAACACAGGAGACCCAAATGCAAGTGAAAACAAGATGATTTATTTAAAAAGTCACAACTGGTTTGATCTCACCAGATATAGTGATGAGCAAGGGTGCTCACACCGGGAATGCAACACGCTCCACAGTGATTAAAGTTCATCTGAGAAATAGCGCCAGATAGAAGTCTCTCACTGATATCTCACCAGATAGGGGAAGGTTAGTGCTAGGTAGCAACTCTCAGGGAAATCGACACGCTTACCAGCGGTAAAGTTAATCAGAGTAGCGGATTGGGATGAAGTCTCTCACAGATAATGTTGTCATCAGAGCAGGCATTAGAAATAACATCAAAGAAACAGAGACGTGCATAAGGTCCACATGAAACAGGCTAAATCGGAGAGCCACCACCAGCAAGCGAGAGAGTCTAACAGAAGCATGCACAGGAGTGAAAAAACAACAAAACAACAAACCGATAATGCTAACTACAAAACACTGAACATATATAGCGTGCGGAACGCGCATCAGCTGTTGCCTAGTGACAAACACCTGTGCGTAGACAGTAGTGACAAAACACGTAACCACCCAGCTGATGAATGTAAACACACATACACACATACACACAAACACCATGCGGTGAAGACCCCAAACAAGACACACCCACTTCCAACACACACTCACCTGCAAGAAAAACAGAAAGACCCACAAACGTAAAACAAAAAATAATTTTTACAGTCGCATTGCATATAGCATATAAAAATTATAACATAGAATGTAATCAAGGTTAAAGGTGCAGTAGTTGATCTTCCACAATGCTACCTGGCTAGCATAATTTTCTGAAACACAGTCCCACCCCTGCCGTCCAAAGCCAAGCCTCCTGAATTATTAGCGCGCGAATCTAAAAGATGCAGCAGAACCCTCACTCAGTGACAAGAGCTTGGCTAGCAGCGTGCAGGAATTACACTCATTACTAAGCCATACTTACATGCTATTTCAGATCGAATATTCAGAGTAGCATGGTAAACAATATAAGGAGCCCGTCACAGGTTGTCATTGTTCAAAAATAAACCAATGTGATGTGAATATAAAACCAACTTCACCTCAGTACAGCAGGCTAACGTTAGGAGGAATAGTGCTATTTACTTATGTTTTGTTGTTAAACTTAACAAAAATCTACATTATCGATGCTGTAAAAGGACCCTTATTATGAAACTAAAAATAGTCATATCCATCTTTCGCCTGAAGATTTCAGTGGCTGAACAACTCTTCTGTGCAGATACAACCCATTTGTAACAACAACATCTACATCAGCTTTGCGTAAAGCTAAAAAAGTTTTAAAACAGAACATTACCTGTCTGAAAGAAATCCTTCAGCCATGGTGTCGTCCTTCCTCCGGCGTGCAAAAGTAACTCCAATATTGATTCAGGATTTTAAAAAGTTTTGATTCAGCATGTGTTTACCACGCGCTCGCTCTCTCTCTCTTTCTCTCTCACTTGAACCTGCAGCGCTTGTACGCACAAGCAGCGGACATGCGTGAAAATGGCTGCGCATTAGTTCAAATCTGCATTTGCTGACAGACAGTTTGAGCTACTTATCGGAATTATGGGAGATGTCGGCCCAACACTATTTAATTGGATGAATTTTTTTTTTGTTTTATGTCTTACCCAGAATATAAAATACTATCGGAATGTGAAGAGACTTTCAACCAGCACAACAAAAAATGTTTCTGAAGACAAACACCTACTGCACCTTTATTATAGTTTTTATTTGGATACTATATTTAAATTTGTTGTACATTTCAGTTTAGTTTGTTACATTAATTGTTTTGTTATAGTTTTAGTTTAGGTTTTATTTTGCGAACACATTTCTATTTAGTTTTTTATATGTTTAGTTTCAGTTGTAGTTTTTTAGAAAGTTCAGAGAACACGTCAAGAGCTAAGTTTAGTGTTTGCACAGCTAACATTACCTCTTATGCAGACCTATTGGTAATAAAAAATTAAACATTTGAACAAACACCAAAACCATACAAATACAACAAATAATAGGAAATGATAATTTCCTTCTTATTAAAGATCATAATGAACATGTAGTTAAATATGCTTATTTTACTTTTTTTTCTCAAATGAAGAAAAGTTAGAACACATGTTTTATAGAAAAGATGTTTTGTATATAATCTTGGCTAGATTGATGTGTTTGGCTGTAAAAGCATCATATATAGGTGCTTCTCTGAACATCCCAACACAGGCTCGAATATGTGCCCAGGGCTACATTTTTGAGAACCGAGAAATGTGTGCCTGTGGCTACATATGGCTACATTTTGTGTGTAAAATGAATGCTACAGGTGGTGCAACTGACTGCTTAGCTCCGTATTAACAGCTTTTTTGGCTGATTGATTGATGACTGACTTGCTCTGTAGCTCACCACGAACGGTATCAGATTTCGAGTTTGGTGAAGGACAGTTACAAAAACCAGGAAAAACAAAACCTAAAAATAGCAGTGTGAAGTAGTAAAAAGCAGTAAAGTAAAAGTAGCAGTAAAAAGCACATGAAAAGTAGTAGTAAAAGCACATGACTGTTATGGCTTCTGGCTTCTAGTTTGCATTTGAAAACACTATTGATTGTATTTAGGGAATGGGGTGGGCAGGTCAGTTGATATCAAGCTGATATACTATGCTCAACAAGCCGGTAGTATTCTCTCACAGACATGTGCAAGAAGGATGTTCAGATTGAAAGAAATAGACGCAGCAGCATCAGGTAGATTTACAAAACAAATGCATGTATGATAAAATGTGCCCCTGTACTATGTTTGAGATTGTGTAAAGAAAAAAAAAACAATACTATACTATAAAATAAAACGCTGATAACGACAGCGGCTTCACCAATTGGTGAAAGTGAAGGATAAAAAAACTTGAGAGAAACCAGGCACAGTTGGGCACAACCATTTCTCCTATGGCCAAACGTCTTGTGCAGAGCTGCAGTCTAGGCGCCGGAGGCTGGAGAACGCTGGACGTCTATATATATGTATATGTCTATATATGTATATGTCTATATATATGTATATGTCTATATATGTATATGTCTATATATGTATATGTCTATATGGATGGATGGATGGATGGATGGATGGATGGATGGATGGATGGATGGATGGATGGATGGATGGATGGATGGATGGATGGATGGATAGATAGATAGATAGATAGATAGATAGATAGATAGATAGATAGATAG
>CAIGQZ010032901.1:1873096-1886379 GCA_903798205.1 Danio tinwini | reverse complement strand
AGTGAGTGAGTGAGTGAGTGAGTGAGTGAGTGAGTGAGTGAGTGAGTTGGGGTGGTGTGTATGGGGATTTTTTCTGACTGATGGATGAATAAAGTCTGAATACCCATTCATTTTCTATGGCGGTCACTTTTGACAGGGATTAAAACTCTCAAAATTGAATGAAAGAGGTAATCATCACTTTTATATGTTCAAGTGCATAGTGTGGAGGATATCATAAGAACTTGAGGCAATCAGATGTAAAACACAATATTTATGAGTTTAAGTTGTAAATCGGTCAGATTTGACCCGAACACGACAGGAAGGTTAATGAAGGCTATTAGATGGATATAAAGTGGCAGAGAAATACATACTGTAATTTGACCTACAAAAATTACAGTAAGATTACAAGCTAACTAGTTTGCATTGCATTTCATACTTCAATTGTTGATGGATAATCCTGTTTATTATTTCACATATCACATAAAGAAATCCACTTAAAGAATTTCATATATCACATAATGAAATTCTAAATTGCAAGTTTGAGGTTAGTATTTATTTTTTTAAGAGATAACGTATTTGTATGGATGCAATACATACCTTTTTAACATTACAAGTAATTTTGGTTTCAAATACATTTTCTTTTCTTTTTTTGGGCCAATTATATTTATTAACATTTTGTGGCAATACATCAAATACATACACAAATAAGTAATAACCAACCCAGGCTCATTCTGATTATGTACCCCTAATTACATTTCTTCAGAGTGCAAAATACGTCCTAGAAGGTAAGTTTCTTTGCAGCTTTTGTTTTCATGAATCTACCAGAGAACGTTGTGTACGCTTTTTCAGATCTCAAATTTCTCTCATGAGTGCCATTCGTGCCTGCTGTTCTTGCGTTAATCCACCAGAGGCCGCTGTTGACTGACTGACTTACTGACTGACCAACCGACCAGTCTGCCCACCCTTCCCCTTCCCTAATCCCAACTAATAGTGTTTTCAAAAGCACTGATTGACCCGCCATTTCCTAAACCGCAGTGTTTTAAAAGAAATCCAGAAAAAGAAAGTCCCCTGATTTTTACCACATTTTCAGATTTTACCACATTCTCACCCTGTTATTTACTTGTTTGTTAGTTTTTAACTTTTGTTTTGTCTTACCTGCTTTCTGGAACCGTTCTTTACTGGACTCAAACCCCGTTGAAATGCCAACTGACCCAGCCGAGGTTCGAACCAGTCTTCTTGCTGTGAGGCGACAGCACTACCTACTGCGCCACCACATCACCCTAATTACAATCGAATGAATTGTTTATGCATCAGTAAAACTAACACAAAAAAGCTACAATTATAAATACAATTACAAATATAATACATATGTATGCACTGTGAAACCAACTGGATATAGTCTTAAAAGTTACAGAATAAATACAATTAAAATGGCCTAAAAAATAAACTGAAATAAAAAATACAAAAGAAAATATTCAAAACCATAATAACAATGCGGCTGGCTGTTTTTGGCAGCGTGATCCGCTCTCATGTTCAACAGCCCAGCCAATCAAGCCTCTCTTGTTGGGCAGAGAAGCGAGTTCAGCTCTCAAAGCTCCAGCTCTGTCAGGCTCTGCTTCACACTGCTGCTTCTGTCACAGAAACTGGAGCATCTGCCTTCACTTCAGCTGCCTCAATCAGCCTCTGAGCTTTTGATTGTGCCTGAAAAGTGAAGAAAATTTATTCTTTTCACCCTCCACCTGCTTCTGTTACTCTGCATCCTCTGGCTTCACATCTCCTTTCCATTTGAAAAAGCAGCGGGAGCAGCTTTCCATCCGCTGACCTCCCTGTGGATTCTAAATTACTAAATAAAAACACCACTGAGACAAGTTCTTAGGTAAATGCCACTGATATGAGTTAACATACTTACTAAAACATGCCAGTGGTTCAAGTTAACTTACTGACTAAAAATACTATTAACCGAAAACGTCACTGGTCCAAGTTAGCTTTCTAAAAATAACATTTACAGGAGTTAAAGGGCACCTATGGTGAAAAATTTACTTTTCAAGCTGTTTGGACAGACCTGTGCGTAGGCATAGTGTATAGACCGTCATATTGGGGTGATATAAACACACCCAGTGCTTTTTTTTTATTTTTTATTTTTATTTAACAACATAAAAACGGTGGACCAATTGGAGCGGTCTTGAGACCGACTGCAACTTGACGTAGGAGTGGAGTCCCCCCACCTACCGAATTGATTGACAGCTGCATATTAACATGTCTCCATAGTAACGTCTGTAATCATATCCACGAGACAGGATGTGCGCAAATCAACCGTAAATAAAAGGTCTGTTCAGTTTGCTAGGATCATCAATCATCATCAAATGTGATCAAGAGTGAGTTTTACAAGTTTTAAATGTTTTGTGCATGTGTGTAATGAATTACATCGATTTACTTCAGATTTACTTCATCACCACAGCCGCGTGTCAGAACAATTATAAAAGAAGACGCTTCAATCGAGGTTTGTGGACGTTAAATCAGGTTTATTTTGTACATTAACGTAACAGATATCCATACAGCAGTGGATATTAACCTGTATCCTGTCACATTTGTGTGCAAAGACAGTGCAAAGGTTAATGCGCGCGCTGTATGTATGTGCCTGTGTGTCTGTGCTGTGTGTGTGTGTGTGTGTCTGTGTGTGTGCGTGAACTTTGTAACGACATTGTGTGTGACTCATCCTGCAGCTCCACAACAAATGCATCAAACAATCATTAGGAAAGCTCTTACTGTAGTTTTTCCTCACAAACGTTACGTGAGATCTGCTTCCTTTATGTCTGTGTCAGTTGTCTGAGGCAGCCGAGGGCGGAGACTGAGGTACGCTGACAGGCACGTGGAAACGGTGGGCGAGGAGGACTAGCCTTAAAGGGGCAGTACACAAAAACAGCAAAAATCTGTTGAGGGCTATAAAACACAAACTAGTGAAATCTATAATAAATAATATGAAGGGTGTTTTGAGCTGAAACTTTACAGACAAATTCTGGGGACACAAAAGACTTATATTAAATCTGGAAAAAGGGGTAACCTATTTGCCCTTTAACTTTAAATACCATTGATATATTTCTAGAGGTATTAGTAGTAGTAGTAGTAGTAGTAGTAGTAGTAGTAATAATAATAATAATAATAATAATAATAATAATAATAATAATAATAATAAGAAGAAGAAGAAGAAGAAGAAGAAGAAGAAGAAGAAGAAGAAAAGAAGAATCTAGTAGCTAGTTGATTAGTTGATTAGTTGATAAAACCCCTGTTTGGGATTGTCTTGTTTAGAAAGAGACCACTCTTAAATTTTATTTATTTTTTGCTGCATTGATATTAATAGGTACATTTTGCATCTTATGTTTCCAGACACTTAATTACACATACATTGCAATTTAATTTAAATGTACCACAGTTCAAGTTTATTTATTTTTCTCTGACTCATTTTACATAGTTTTCTCTACTTTGCTAATCTACATGACCAGATGGTGAATGGTGCAACATAGGCTCATTCTGTAAAAGTAGCCCTATATACATTTCTGGAGATCGAGAATTATGTAACCAGCGGTACGTATGGCTGCATTTTGTGTTTAAAATGAACGCTACGGGGTGGTATGATGCCATTTCTTTTTGAACCGCTTGGACGCTTACCTCCATGTGGACAGCCATGACAATGGGGTTCGAGTCCAGCGAAGAACGGTTCCTGAAAGCACATAAGACACAAACAAAAAACAAAAAATAAAGTACTGTAAATGGCAGAGTGAGAATGTGGTGAAATCTAAAAAATGTGGTAAAAATCAGGCTTTCGCGAGTGCTTTTCTTTTTCTGGAATAACTTTTCGTTTCGTTTTTGTTTGGGTTTAGGGAAGTGGGTGTTTGGGTCAATCAATGCTTTTGAAAACACTATTGGTTGGCTTTAGGGAATGAGGAGGTTGGGTCAGTAAATCAGTCGACATCGGCCCCTGATGGTTTTACGAAAGAAGAGCAGGCGCGAATGGCACTCGCAAGAGAAATTTGAGATCTCAAAAAGCATACACAGCAGCCTTTGGTGGATTTGTGAAAACAAAAAACTGCAAAAAAACATACCTTTTGGGAGATATTTGGCTCTCTCCAGAAATGTATATAGGGGTACATTTTCAAAATTAGCCTGGGTTGGAATGGTGGCACCAATGTGCGTACCCTCATAGAAATTTACAATTCTAAAAAAGGTGACATGATGTAGTGCAGCATATGTCTTTGTCATAATTTCCTGATTGCTTCTGTTATCAAATATAGTTAAAGTAACTCACTGAATGTGATGACAAGCATGTACTCACTTACTCAATCACATTTTTTCCGCTTAGTCCCTGCTTTATCAGGGTTCACCACAGCGGAATAAACCTCCCAAGAATTTACTTTAATTTAATTAGTGGTGGGCTGTTATCGGCGTTAACAAGCTGCATCAACGCGAGACTCTTATTGGGCAATAAAATAAATATCGCCATTAATCTATTCTCAAAGTTGATTTGGGAGCTGGGTCCATTCTACGCAAGCTATGATGACTTTCACCTTGATATTTTAGCACGGATGTATACCTGAGCCATCGTATGTGGATCTTGTTGGAAAATATGGCGAAAAGTCCTACATGACGGTTATAGTTTGATTGCGGTGTTTACTTCAATAATGCCACTATTATCTGCATACTCCACGTCTTAATTTAATTTCTTTTTAGTTCAGTTATGACTAGTTGAATTAAGCGCTGTTTGGAGCTTATGTAGGCCTACAGTTCAAAATTCATGTTTAACTGAATAAACAGTTAGTAAACACAAGTACATCTTATTGAACATAATTAATTTTCATCAGCAATTATCATAGTAGAGCAGTTTCTCAAGCAGTTTGTGATGCATTTTGAAAACAGGAGATGAGCCCCTGGTCTAATGCATCACCTGGCTTGAGAAACCCATTCTCAAAAACTTATATTTAGTCATTATTTGGGTAGCACACATATTCTGGATGCCTTTGTAAAAGTTACTTTTGATTTTGGAAAAACTGATCAATTATGAAGTGCCTTTATAATTAAATAAATTTGTTTTCCCCAAAAAAAAAAGTAATTTCGATTTCATGACGTCATTTCAGTTCCTTCTTCAATTTAGTTTTTTAAGTATTCTGGGGCGTTGAGTTTCATAGAAGTTCCAAAATTTCAGTATTACAGAAAGGTTAATGTACCATGTGGATACACCATACCTGATGCCACTCTCTAATATAGTCTGGTATAAAAAAAAATTTATCATCAACTCTATTGAAATGCATTATAAAATAAAACCCCTGGTGGAGTTTTTCACAGACCCAATTGTGTTTCATGTAAGAAATTGTGCACTCATAAATATTTGTTTGATTAATAATTCCTTGGTTATTGTCACAATCACCAGCCATCTTATCTCCTTAGATCACTGGTAAACATGCACTATCACTTATGGACTACAAATCCGCCATCTAATGGACTACATTTCCATTCATGCAATCCGCCCACACACGTTCCTCATTCTGACTGATTCCACACACACCAGTGGAGGGTTGTCAAGGACTGATTACACACAATATATAAGCAGTGCATACACTCACTCCTGTTGCTGAGTCTTGTCTACTGTTAGTGACACTACAACGCGTTTCCTAGTTTGTTTTCCTGTGTTTTGATCCTTGCCTTGTTTATCTGTGTATTCCTGTCTGCTGCCTGCCTGATCATCTGCCTATTCTCTGACTGCGACTCTGGATTGCCTCAGGATTGCCTCTGTTTGCTCCTGTGTTGACCATTGCTTGTCTGACCATTCTAATAAACTTGCATTTGGATCAGCACCCTGTTGTCATTGTCACATCCCTAGTTACAGCTATAAACAAATATTGGAATGTGATGTGATCAACACTATTGGTTATATCTGTGAATGTAAACAGTTAAAAATATATATATTTATCAACATTTTAGATCTGTGAAACAGCTTATTGAACATGAAGGCAATGCACTCAATCAGCCTCTGCCTGCTTGGACTGTAATTTTTTTATATTTTGGAATACTCTGAAGCTTTTTGTTTCTGGAATAAACTCAGGACTACAATCGAGGTGTTTGAGGGAGTTCAAAAACAGTGCTCGCTGATATAGAGAAATCAGTCTCTTTGGAGTGACTTTGTGCTTTTTTACTTCACAGACCTTTTTTAGATGCTCAAAACAACAACAATACACACTAAAAGAAGCTGAAAAACCTTAAAGTACAAGAGGTCACAAAAGGGTGATTTTGCCTCTTAAATAAATGTTTGTTGTTTTTTTAATTAATGGGATAGTTAAAATAAAAACTCACTGCTGCAAAAATGCTTTTCTTACTTAGATTTTTTGTCTTGCTTTTAGTCCAAATATCTAAAAATTCTTATATCAAGAAACATTTTCTAGGCAAGCAAAACATAATGTCTTGTTTTCAGACATAATATGCCAATGTTAAGTTAGTTTTTCCTTAAAACAAGCAAAATAATCTGCCAATGGGGTAAGCAAAATAATCTTGTTTTTACTTTTGATATAAGATTATTTTGCTTACCCCATTGACAGAATATTTTGCTTCTTTTAAGGAAAAACTCACTTCAATTTGGCAAATTATTTCTTAAAACAAGACAACATGTTTTGGTTATCTAGAAAATTATTTTTGATTTAAGAATTTTTAGATATTTGGACTAGAAACAAGACAAAATTCTAAGAAAGAAAAACATTTTTGCAGTGTATTCAGTCACCTTAAAATGATTTAAAACCTTAATGAGTTGCAGTATTCTGTTAAAGAGCTCCTATTGTGCATTAAAATTTGTGGTTTTGTGGTCTCCAACAAGAGTCTCCTTTGCATGCAATGCACTTTCATTGTCTTACAGTATGCATTTATTCTTACCTAATTATTCAAGCGACTCCCATAGGATTCATTTATCGATTTATTTGTTCCCAAACCCCTCTTAGGGTGATGCTAATCTGCACTAACTGGTCCGATGACTCAGTCTGTTGTGATTGGTCGACTGCGTTCAGTGCGAGACAGAGAGAAATGCCCACCATGGCTTATCAACAATTTTGAAGTAGTCAGAGTTCAGAGTGTATGTGTGAGCCCAATGCAGAAGTGCATTAAAGCAATGCAGTTAAACACCAGCAAATTGCTCTATTCTCAACCATAAGTAAAAACAGTGACACACATTCAGTATTAACCCACACAGCGCCAAAAAGCTAGACTAATTTGAAACTTGACCGCCGCACATGTGTAGAAACAACTAAAAGTGGCCATGGCAACAACAAACGGCAGTGGATTGCGAGCTCACAAATGCATTTATATCCGTAAACAAAGTGGCACGCGTTTTCAACATAGTTTTAGATGCGATATGAGAATATAAAGAGTTAACCGGATACAGTACAAGTGGTTACAAGTAACAAAACACAATTAAATACATAATTTGCAAGCTAGAGAAAACAAGGAGGCAACCATTTTAATTACACTTAAGTTACTTACACTTGTGAAATGGAGGAAGAAACTGGTGAACTGTGTACTGTAAAGTCTCTCTCAAGCTTCTGTCAATAGTTTTTTTCTGATCCTTCCTTTAACAAACGGCCAATGAATGTCTCGTTGTAAGTGTGTAGATTGCTGACACACTCATCAGAAAAAATGACGGGAACACAACACAAGGCTGGGGCTATAATGCTGAAGTAGTTTTGACTCTTCACAGCCTCATCTTTGGGGAGGGAAAATGACACTAACTTTCCTTCACAATTCAGAGCACAGCGTCAATGCGACTTGATTCAACCGGGATCTGCTACAGTGTCAGTATGGGTCTGTGAGCGCAACAACTGGGCGAGGCTTGAGTTTCGTATCGACGTTACACTGACACGGCTAAAGACTTGTTACAGCGGCAATTCATTGAAACCACTATGGGTTTATTCTTTTATAGATGAATCAATAGTTTTAAACATGGTGCACTTTCAGATTTAAGCCTCATGCTGAGTTCAGACTGCATGATTTTCAAAGTAGTCGTGTCACGGATGTTTTCACACTGCATGACTATCTGGGCTAGTGTTCTGTCGGCGCTGTGTTTACACTGTAGGATGGATCGGTGACAGGAGAGTTCACACTGCATGACTTTAAAATAGAAAGAATCACAGACAACTTTGTCCAAACGTCTCACAGCCAAACAAACGCGAGAAGTGACATGGACACAACGCGAGATCACGTAATATATCTTTCGTTATTAACTACATAATGGAAAAAGAAGGCTTTAGCTTTAGAAACTTGTGTTGCTCACCTGGCTTTTGAAGAGAATTAACAATCTTTCCTCAACTTTTTTTAACTTTTTGACCTGATTGTAATATTGATTAGATGACATGTCAAACAGACACAGTGCTCATGCCAATTTTACACTTGTTTTTCCTCCATTTCTTTGGTCCAAATTAACTGAAAATGATCACTTTTAGCTTCTCCCCCAACCTCCCGCTGGCCTGCAGGTAACCACGCTAGTGAATGCTGCTCTCTCATTGGCTGTAGGTGATCACGGATGTTATTTTCAGTCAGAAAACATTCACACAGCATGATTTGCATCGCCGACAGCTCTAGATATTTAGCATGCCAAATATTTCACGGGCATCTGTGACTCATCTGCGATTCTCTCATAACGCGTCCTTGATAGTTCATACTGTGTGATTGTCACTCGCGTGCACGAGCATTGATTTGCCTGTGATTTCAGGCATTTGTCAGCGATTTCACAAAACCTGTCGGCGAGTCAAAATCAGGGCTAAAATTATTAAGTCTGAAGTCGGCATTAGCTGGATATTTCACTTTACTTAGAGCTTTGTTACACACTACATGGAAGGTCATTTTCAAAAACCCATAATAGGGGCTCTTTAAACACAAAAGAAGATATTTTGAATAAACACAAAAGCCATTGGCTTCCATAATAGGAAAAACAAACACTATGGAAGTCATTAGTTACAGGTTTCCAGCTTTCTTCAAAATATATATTTTTTGTTCTACAGAAAAAAGATGGATGAGTACATGATGACATAAATAAAAAAAATGTTGGGTGAACTATCCCTTTAAATTTTTATTATTATTATTATTATTGTGTATTAAAAAGCTTAGTAGTTAGCTGAATAATTGATTTTGAGAGTACTTTCTAGTTCAGACAATATGGGTAGCTTTTGCATTTCTGTAGAATGCATAAAACATTCCCATCACTTTAAAGCCTGGTGTTTTGCATTTCTCATGTTTATGGGACTGCCATGGCGTGTGTATATGTGAGGGTTATTTTCGAGTGTTTACTGGGAAATGATATGGAGGATTTCACGCTGCAGTAGGATGTGAGGTGAGGCAATGATTAGAGAGGCAGATCACAGCAGCTTCTGTCGCTCCGGTGAGCAGCAAATCAAAGATGCCGAGAAGTGAAGGCTGACATGTGAAGACTGACTTTGGTTTGGGCTGCAGTCACGTCCGCTTGTGGATTTGAGATCATGATGCAGTGTGTGTGTGTGTGTGTGTGTGTGTGTGTGTGTGTGTGTGTGTGTGTGTGTGTGTGTGTGTGGTGACGCCACTGGTTTTAGGGTTCATTGAGAAGCAGGAGGGGGAAGGGACTCAATGAGTCAGTGCTCCAGCAGCTGAGCTTTACCCAGAGATCAAGCGCAGATTACACACTATCACACAATCTGTCAGTCTAACAAGAGCTGCTGGTCACTCATCAGAGGAGAACGAGGAAGAAGTCTGGTGTTTGCTAATTTCCTTATCTGAAACTTGAAGAGTATGACTTGGCAGTCGGTGACAGGGCTGCACGATACTGGAAAAATCGGACTGTGATATTTAAATTTTCTGTAATATATATGCGATATTTGAATACAATTTCAAAAGATTAGTTGAATAACTCTATGTGGAATGAAATTGTTTTTTTTTAGATTATTAGTGATCCTTTTGTAGTGGAGTGAATCAAATCATTTGCAAGCATAGTAACATAAAATATATGAGCAATATCACACGAATAGCAGTACGATATGGCTGGCACTGCTACGACTGTGATATTGAATTTATACAACAGTTCGATGGCATAATAACTTATTTAAATTGTCTCAAGCACACGTTTGTACGAAGAGCTACTTTCTTCCGCCAATCATTTTTTTACCACTAAGGACTTATTTAGTCTCTGTCGCCATCTTGTGGCAGAACGTCAACCATCATTGCTCTGCTTAGCATGACAGGCTGATGGCTGGCGATGCGCTGAATCTCCGAAATTATACATTTTTAAAATAGGCACTATCCTTATAAATAAACTGCATAGTTGCAATCTAAACAACTACATTTTCACCAAGAAAAGCCTTAAATGTACAATATGTTGTCCAACAGCTGCAATATTTCTCAAACTGTCACTCTATGTGGGAGGATAGAGTGATATGCACGATAGAGTGATATGCACGGCTATCAGCCAATCAGATTCGAGAACCACACAGGACTGTTGTAAAAAATAAATAATGAATAAGATAGAGCAAAGATAAGAGTGAAAAGCAGTGATTTTTTGTTTTTCTCAAGAGTCAAAGAGTGGTCAGAAATGCAGGTACAGTAATTGAATAATCAAAAGTAATGTAAAATAACACGGTCTTTACTGCTGATCAATTGTAATCCCAGCTTATCATTGTTGATACTGCAATGTGACCATTGAGAATGCACACATTGTGAGATCAATGGTGAAACGATATATTGTACAGCCCTAGTCTGTGACTTAAAGTGAAATCTAAATTTGCAATGTTTATTTTACTAGCTATCATTGTTATTCTTTAGGTAAGCAACTAAAACATCCAAATTAATCCACTGAAAACTGTTTGTTTTGTTCTTCAATCAAAGTCTGATAATTTGCTTCTATGTTTGGAGTGATGGCCCTTCTGTTGATGTCAGTATGACAGCTTCAGCCAGAATATGACGCACTATATTTAGATTTTTTTTGTTTCTAAAGGTCATTTGAAACATTAAAGTATTCATTTATGCATTCATTTTCATCTCCCTTTTTCGGGGACGAGTCGCAGGGGCAGCAGTCTCAGGAGAGAACCCCAGACTTCCCTCTCTCCAGACACTTCCTCCAGGTCCTCTGGGGGGATCCCGAGGCGTTTCCAGGCTAGCCGAAAGACATAGTCCCTCCAGCGTGTTCTGGGTCTTCCCTAAGGCATCCTCCTTGTGGGACATGTCTGGAAAATGTCCCTAGGTATGCATCCAAAACAGATGCCGGAGCCACATCAGCTGACTTCTCTCGATGTGGAGAGAAGTCAGCAACCCTCTCGAATGACAGAGCTCTTCACCCTATCTGTAAGGGTATGCCTTGCCTACCTGCAAAGGAAACTAATTTCGGCAGCTTGTATCTGAGATCTTATCCTTTCGATCATGACCCAAAGCTCATGACCACAGGTGAGAGTAGGAATGTACATTGACGGGCAAATCAAGAGCTTTGCCTTTCAGCTCAGCTCCTTCTTTACTACAACGGACCAATACACTGACCGCATTACACCAATCCGCCAATCTCACATTTCATCCTTCCCTCACCTGTGAAAAAAAACCCAAGATACTTGAACTCCTCCACCTGGGGTAAGGACTTTCCTCCAACCTGGACATGGCAAACCACCTTTTTCTGGTGGAGCACCATGGCCTTGAACTTGGAGATGTTGATTCTCATCCCAGCCGTGTCACACTCTGGAGCAAACCGTCCCTTCAGAAACTTTAGTTGTAATCTTTTTGCATGTGTGTGTTTGAGTCCTGGCTGGACCTGTTGGCATTTCAGTGTGGAGTTTGCATGTTCTCCCCCTGTTTGCGTGTGTTTCTTCCGGGTGCTCCGGTTTCCCCAACGGTCCAAAGACATGCAGTATAGGTGAATTAGGTAAACAATATTAGCCATAGTGTATGAGTGTATGTGTGAATGTGAGTTTGTATGGGTGTTTCCCAGTACTTAGTTAGGCTGGAAGGGCACCCGTTGTGTAAAACATGTGGCAGAATAGCTGGTGGTTTATTCCGCTCCTGCGAACTCTGAAATAGAGACTAAGCTAAAGGAAAATGAATAAATAAACGAACTTGCACAGATTATTTGTTCGTCTAAACAATAAACAAAATAAACATTGTAGATTTTGATCTCACACAAACCTTGGATATTTTTGTAAAATACTATTTAACTACATAGATTAACACAACATAAACAATTTAAAATGTAAAAGTGAATATGTGTTTATATAATGTTGATCGCCATAGTTTACAGAATAGTTTACAGAATAACCTTTGTGAATTTAATTAGATTCTGACATCAAATCAGTTGGTGTAGTCATTGAATCACCGCTATTGTTAGAAGCTGCTATAGGAATGGTCAGGTTGTTCAAAATCAACCCCTATAGCCTTAAATATAGTACCTTTTTGAAGGGACAGCCATTTGTAGTGATGCTCAAAACTGTAGTGTACATGATCAGGTGCACTCATTCAGTCTCATAATGCACTGCAATAAATAAATGTACTAATACACCTCAGTGGTTAGAGAATACCTACAATGCATTGCTATAATGAGTGTACAACTGATGTAAATTCAGTGGCTATAGAGAATGCCCATATGGCACTTTGAGGGTTGTGTTGAATTAATTTCCATGTCTCTCCAGATGATCATGTTCACTGCTGAAACATCCATCTATACACTACCTGACAAAAGTCTTGTAGTCGATCCCAGTTGTAAGAGCAACAAATGAAACATTGACTTCTAGTTGATCATTTGGAAAAGTGGCAGAATGTACATTTTCCGGATGAATCATCTGTTGAACTGCATCCAAATTATCTCAAATACTGCAGAAGACCAACTGGAATCAAGATTCTCAGAGAATTCAGTGAAGTTTGGTGAAGGAACAATTATGGTTTGGGGTTCCATTCAGTATGGGGGCATGCAAGAGAGCTGCAGAGTGGATGGCAACATTAACAGCCTGAGGTATCAAGACATTTGTACTGCCCATTACATTACAAACCAGAGGAGAGGGTAAATTAATCAGCAGGATAGCTTGGTAACATGGTAAAAATCAGGTGGCCTCGAGAGCTTTTCTTTGTTTTTGGATTGCTTTTGAAAACACTGTGGGTTGGGTTTAGGAAAGGGGCAGGCACGTGCACAGCTAGGTCTCAACCTGTGCAGATTTTAGTAATTTTTTGTAACTATGGCCTTTTTGTAATTACATTCAAAAGTGCCCCTTTAAAATGATCGAAAGTGCATCCCCCTTCAGAAGAATATGTGATTGCTCACCCACAACCCCCCCCCCCCC
>CAIGQZ010032901.1:1848614-1864429 GCA_903798205.1 Danio tinwini | reverse complement strand
CGTTTCTTCAGATATTTGTGTTGTGACTAATTTGCTTCACATTTCTTTAGTTGTTTGTGTTGTGACCAATTTGCTGTGTGTTTCTTCAGTTGTTTGTGTTGTGACCAATTTGCTGCGCGTTTCTTCAGTTGTTTGTGTTGTGACCAATTTGCAACACGTGTGCTGTCAAATTGATGAAGATAATTTCTTAATTTGCTGGTGTTTTTTGTAATTGCATGTGCTTTCTTGAGTTGCAGTGCGTTAAGCTCTCTCGGCCACAGTACAGACCTTTTTTTCAGCTAAGTTAATGGAAATGGCACTAGTTAGCTAACATTTTCTTTCTCAAACACACGTTTTAGATGCCATTTATTAAACTCAAGTTAATGAAATGCTTCTTTCACTATATCAGACTTGAAATAAAAAAAAACATGAATTTCTCGCTAACATTTAGGCGCTGTTGAGCGAATTTTTAAACAATGCTGATTTGCCATAGTATTCATCAGTGTTAAACAGAAATTATTTTAATTGGCCGTAATGTCATCAGTTCACTGCACTTCACCGATGTTTACAGAGTGCAAACACAGACGAGTGATCCGCTGATGACTCGACTGATTCGTAGTTTTAAAGCGCTCCAATGTCTGTGTATCTGTGTTTGCACTCTGTGCAGAGCAGTGAACTGATGACCTTCACGGCCAATAACAGTCATTTCTGTTGAGCACTGGTAAATACTATGGAAAATCAGCAGGGTTTAAGAACATGCACAACATTGCTCAAATGTTAGCAGAAAATATACGTTTTTAAATTCAGTACCTTGACAACACGAGGGTGTGCTACAAAGGACTGCACTGTTTTATCACTTACCCGGTTAAATAGGTTGAAGCAGAGAAGCGTCCCCATTGTGTTTCCCTGGTGCCATGAACTGAAGCCTAGGAGGACAATTAAGCTTATTACTCTTACTCTTAAAGAGATTAGGATTTTGTTGGATGCCTAATATGCTTTTAATTGTTTAAATTAAACTTAACTGAATGAAATTAAAGTGATGTTTACACCACATTTACATTTTGAAGTTGCAGAGGTTTGTAGTGCACAGCATATTGTTTCAGTTTAAAATGCTAATCCTCTACTTTCAGGTTTCTTCCCACCACAGCCTCGCTTTTGTTTTTTTTAAATGGCGGCCACGTGAAATAAGCATATAGTCGCAATCTTAAATGGCACACTCCATGGTGTGATTTGTGGTCTTACAGAGGCTGCCGTGTGCATGTGTCTGTAAGTCCAAAAAGCTTGATGTGCACTTTTGCTAAGTCCATGTTGAGGTGAGCTTTAAGAAGACTTCTACCCTGCAGTCAAAGTGGCAAATTACTTTGCAAAGGTTTTAGTAGCATCTAGGAGGACATTTTGAACTGGTTTAATGGACATCCCATGCTCAGGGAATAGGGACCAAGTAACATTATGTTAGAACCCTGTCAAACATGACACAGTTATTGATTTTTACTGTGAGTGGCAACTTGTTGACTCTCCCCAAGGTGCAGTTGAATATACATCTTTGCCAGTGTTGCCAAGTCTGCAGTTTTCCCACAGAATTAGGCTACTTTTACACTCTTTTGTTTCCATGTGTGCTAAAATGACTAAATTGGTTGTCCATATAGGCACATTACATATTTGAGTTAAGCACCTTTGTTTTGCATGTTGATCTGAAATTATGTATAATGTAATTATGTAAATTACATAGCCATCCTCTGCTAAGAGTTTAGTGGGCATGTAAGAAATGGACATGTAACCCAAAGGTACAAAGGCTGAGATGAGACTCTAGAGCAGGAGTGCTCAATCCTGTTACTGGAGACCTACCTTCCTGCAGAGTTCCGCTCCAACCCTGATCAAAAACAACTAAGCCCACTAAGTAGGTTCTTATGGAACACTTGGTAATTAAAGTAATCAAGGTTTAATCAATTGCTCCCCAGGCACTGTAGTAATGGCTGCCAACTATGTGTTAACTGCTGTGTGTGCACTTGGATGAGTTGAATGCAATCACAAATTTTAAGCAAATTTTGAGCATAGGTCACCATACCTGACCACCTGATCACCTCACATTTTATGCATGATGAGCATGCATAAATCAAAATTTAGGTCAATTTTAACTTAATGTGCAGTAGACGTTGTAGCTAGTCTGACGTGTTTTTTTCAGAGGCTTTAAAATATGATTTAAATTGTATCTGCAGTACACATCTTTTAAAAAATGTTTGTTTAAAATAATAAAACCCATAAATGATAACAAACACTTCAAGTAGGTCTTGGTATTATTCACATTTGGTGTATACCCAAATGCAATTGTTGCATTCACACTTGTCCAAAGAACTACACCCAGGGCGGGATTAATTTAAGGGCTAGGCGGGGCTGAAGCACCAGGGCTCGCGAGAGGAGGGGGCCCTTGATTTGCTGATGATTTAATTTGCATCATAATGCAGAACAACTCTTTGCATTATGCTTTCGCATGTTGATAATGTGAAGTACAGTATTCCTTTCGGCTTGCTGCTATTCAAAAAACGTGATGCAGCTAAACCATGGCTCGGAATGGCTGTAGCTCAACCAGAGTTTTAAATAGCTCTATTTCGTCCCTAGAAAGGATGAACAAATGTTCTGTTCTTGCCCAGGAAAGTCTCTTATTTTCCAGAAGAGTTACAGTCTTTTTAACATTTTAAAAGTTAAAACTAGTTTTGCATGCTTGTACGCCTACTTTATAAAAATAGAAAACATTTATAATAATCAAATATAAATCAAAGGACAATTACATCATATATAAATTAGCAAATTATTATTAATAATAACATTAATAATAATAATAATAATAATAATAATAATAATAATAATAATCATCATCATCATAATAATAATAATAATCAGAATCATAATAATAATAATTTGTGAGGCGATTAAAATAAATGGGGCCCTGACTACACCCTAAGGGAAAATGAACAATTCAACAAAACCAAAAAAGCAATTCAACTGAATCTAATAATGCAGGTGTGAAAACAGCCTTTGGCCCAATTCCATTTCTACCTCTTACCCCTTACCACTTTCCTTTGACCCACCATTTTGCACATTAAGTGTAGGGGGAAGTGCCAGAAAGTGTTTCCAATAAAGATTTTTCAGGACCACACTACAAATAAAGGGGTATGAGAAATGTCCTTAAATACACCAGCTACAAAAAAAAAAAGGTATCAATAAGGATTTTTTATGTCTAACGGCCTTCAAATTTTATGGTTATGCTTAAGGAAATGTAAACAAACACAGTTTTGCTAATGACAGTTAATTATAATAAACAACAATACAATACCACTGCATGATGGTCCCACAATATATTTTCAATTATGGTACCCGATGACCTGATGTACAGTACCTGATGTACACTACTTGCAACATGATCTACCAGGAAAACTGGATGCTATTATATTTTGGAGCTGAAAATGAACAACACTTTCTAAAGTCCAAATACAGTGCAAAACAGCTTTGTGGGTGAGTATTCTGTTAAACGTTACTGTGACTGACTTGACTACCACAGTCAAATTCTTGTTTGATATACAGTTTGATGTAGGTTATTCTCTTTCTGTTGTCAAGGGGAAGGTGTAGGCATAAAGGTAGGTGTAGGAATATAAAATAGAATTGGAATTGGGCCTTAATTACACAGACCTGGCAACCCTGATTTACATATACATATCTTTATACCTCAGTGCTTAGCATTGCATCTGCGCAAGAAGTTTGACCAGATGAGAAATGGTCATCCCCAACTGAGCCTGGTTTCTCTCAAGGTTTCTTTTCTTTCTCTTTCGTCAATTAGTGTTTTGTTCCTCACCACTGTCACCACTGGCTTGCTTGGTTTGGGACTTGTGGCACTGCACATTGATGGGTTTGCCTTCTTGAATGACTACCGCAGTCAAATTCTTGTTTGATGTAAAGTATGATGTATGATATTTCCTTTCTGTTGTCAAGGGGTAGGTGTAGGCATAGAGCTAGGTGTAGGAAAATACAATAGAATTGTATTTGGGACATAATTACACAGACCTGGCAACCCTAATTTACATATACAAGTCTTTATGCTTCAGTGCTTACCATTGCATCTGCACAAGAAGTTTGGCCTGAGAAGAAATGGTCATCCCCAACTAAGCCTGGTTTCTCTCAAGGTTTCTTTTCCTTTACTTTCATCAATTGGTAAAGTTTGTTCCTTGCCACTGGTCTGCTTGGTTTGGGACTTGTGGAGCTGCGCATTGATGGATTTGCCTCCTTGAATGACTACCACAGACAAGATCTTGTATGATGTACAGTTTGATGTACAGTATTCCATTTCTGTTTCTGTCAAGGGGAAAATGTAGGCATAGAGGTGGGTGTAGGAATATAAAAGAGAATTGGAATTAGGCCTTAATTACACAGGCCTGGCAACCCTGATTAACATATACATGTCTTTATCCCTCAGTGCTTAGCATTGCATCTGCACAAGAAGTTTAGCCAGAGGAGAAATGGTCATCCCCAACTGAGCCTGGTTTCTCCCAAGGTTTCTTTTCTTTCTCTTTTGTCAATTAGTGAAGTTTTGTTCCTCGCCACTGTCACGCTTGGTTTGGGACTTATGGAGCTGCACATTGATGGGTTTGCCTTCTTGAATGACTACCGCTGTCTAGTTCTTGTTTGATGTACAGTATGATGTATGGTATTCCCTTTCTGTTGTCAAGGGGAAGGTGTAGGCATAGAGGTAGGTGTAGGAATATACAATAGAATTGTATTTGGGACATAATTACACAGACCTGGCAACCCTGATTTGCATATACATGTCTTTATGCCTCAGTGCTTACCATTGCATCTGCACAAGAAGTTTGGCCTGAGAAGAAATGGTCATCCCCAACTAAGCCTGGTTTCTCTCAAGGTTTCTTTTCCTTCACTTTCATCAATTGGTAAAGTTTGTTCCTTGCCACTGGCTTGCTTGGTTTGGGACTTGTGAGCTGCGCATTGATGGATTTGCCTCATTGAATGACTACGACAGACAAGATCTTGTATGATGTATGGTATTCCATTTCTGTTTCTGTCAAGGGGAAGATGTAGGCATAGATGTAGGTGTAGGAATATAAAAGAATATTGGAATTAGGCCTTAATTACACAGACCTGGCAACCCTGATTTACATAAACATATCTTTATCGCTCAGTACTTAGCATTGCATCTGCACAAAAAGATTAGCCAGAGGAGAAATGGTCATCTCCAACTTAGCCTGGTTTCTCTCAAGGTTTCTTTTCCTTCTCGTTTGTCAATTTGTGAAGTTTTGTTCCTCGCCACTGTCACCACTGAGGTAGGTGTAGGAAAATACAATAGAATTGTATTTGTGACATAATTACACAGACTTAGCAACCCTGATTTACATAAACATGTCTTTATGCTTCAGTGCTTACCATTGCATCTGCACAAGAAGTTTGGCCTGAGGAGAAATGATCATCCCCAAATAAGACTGGTTTCTCTCAAGGTTTCTTTTCCTTCACTTTTGTCAATTGGTAAAGTTTGTTCCTTGCCACTGGCTTGCTTGGTTTGGGACTTGTGGAGCTGCAAATTCATGGATTTGCCTCCTTGAATGACTACGGCAGACAAGATCTTGTATGATGTACAGTTTGATGTACAGTATTCCATTTGTATTTCTGTAAAGAGGAAGATGTAGGCATAGAGGTGGGTGTAGGAATATAAAAGAGAACTGGAATTGGGCCTTAATTACACAGACCTGGCAACCCTGATTTACATATACATATCTTTATCCCTCAGTGCTTAGCATTGCATCTGCACAAGAAGTTTAGCCAGAGGAGAAATGGTCATCCCCAACTGAGCCTGGTTTCTCTCAAGGTTTCTTTTCCTTCTTTTTCATCAATTGGTGAAGTTTTTTTTCTTGCCACTGGCTTGCTTGGTTTGGGACTTATGGAGCTGCACATCGATAAATGTGCTTTTCAGTGTTACTGTTACAGTGTTACTGTAACTAAATTGAACTTCAACTCTGAAAACTGGACTGACACAGTTTTAATTTACTAGAACCTCTATGTTAAGCTGCTTTGACAATTTACATTGTAAAAGTGCTACAGAAACAAAGATGAATTGAATTAGCATTGGCCTAAAATATATGCCATTTATAAGAAACATAAGAAACAATCTGTGTCAGATTTTGTTTTGAAATCAAGACTTAACTGCCCTGAATTGTTGCAGATATTGCCTCCAAGTGAACAGGTTTTGTGTGAAAGCAACTTGCTGGGTTTATCCACTTCAACAGTATGTGCAACGTGTCATCACCCTGTTAGATAATGAATAAGAATGTGCTCCTCATATTGAGAGTTATGGTTAAACTGCACTTGTGGTATATTTATGTATGTTTCATATCATCCAAAGGAGGTTATTCCCTTGTGGGCGGCATGGCGTCTCGCTGCTTTACAGGGCGCTTGATTCTTGACAGTTTGGCGGAACGCATCAATATGCAGTTTTTCTGTGCGTGGCAGACGTGTTGTGACACTGCCTGCAATATAAGCACTAAGTGGCCGAGTGGGTGGCACAAATGAGTACGACTGTAGACTTGACTTCAGCTCTGCAAATAGCTTAATCGCATCTTAATGTTCACATCAATGTAGAAGAAGCTCTCTGAGTTGTTTGTCTGCCGTTTTGTTCATTCCACGCATGGTTATTCCGAGACTTCTAGACCAAACAAGAATGCTTGTTTTCTATAACTTAACTGATTTTCTTCTGCTCTCCGTGGGCATGTTTGGAAATAGTAACTGGCTGCTTTTGCTTCATCCAGTTCTGCACAGCGTTATTCTCAGCCGTATTAGCAGCGGGGTCATTCATAAACATAACCTACGTGCTGCTTTAATTATTGCTAATGGCATAGAAGTGGCAGTGTAGTTAAAGTCTTGCTGAGGTTCACAGAATGAGCACAGTCTCTCACTGCTTCAGTCTCGATTGGGGACAAAAAAAAAAAACAAGCTTTAGAGGGGAAAAAAAGACATCTAGAAATACAATTACGGCAGTGCTGTAGCCTGCTGTGCTGCGCCGGCGCTTCAGTCGAGGTCAGTGTGTGCTTTCTGAGGTCGCTGAAAATGAGGGAGTTGGTGGAGGAGGAGATGAAGTGGTCGAGCAGAAAAGAGGAACAGAGGTCTTTAATTCACGGTTTGATCTTTATGAGTGAATGTGCATCTTCAAGTGCCGCCTCCTGTACTTCAGTCTAACATAGAGAATAATTCATTCAACAAGCTTACTTATTTATTTATTTACTTGCACAAAACCAGACAGAAAAAAAAGATATTGTTCAAATGATAACATATGATAGCTGAGAGTGTGTGGCATGAATAAGTATTGTGCACGTTGGTGAATAGTATTGAGCTGAATAAGTGTGCCAGATGTTCAGTATTACGGTCCCCGTGTTTGCGTGGCTTTCCTCCAAGTGCTCCGGTTCCCCTTCAAATGGGAAATCCAGCGTGTGTCTTCCAGACATATAGGAGTGCATCAGATGACCTATCACTCTGAAGAGTAAGAAAATGGGCCAATGAATGCCAAATGAGTTCACTGACTAGTCCAAGGGTTTACATTTTTCAGTTTATTTATAACAATTTGTATAATGTTATTAGTATTAGTAGTATAATTTATTATATGCATATTTATATTTGTTTTATTCATTCATTCATTTACTTGTCGGCTTAGTCCCTTTATTAATCTGGGTCGCTACAGCGGAATGAACTGCCAACTTATCTAGCATATTTTTTTATGTATGGAAACATCCATACACATTTATTCACACACACACACACACACACACACACACACACAAAAGCACACACACACACACACACACACACACACACACACACACACACACAAGTCTTTGGACTTGTGGGGGAAACTGGAGCACCCGGAGCACTCCACACAGAAATGTCAACTAACCCAGCCAAGGGTCGAACCAGCGACCTTCTTGCTTTGAGGTGAACGTGCTACTCACTATGCAACCACACTGCCTATATTTGTTTTAATAAAAAGAAATTTAGATTTGTCCACCTGTCAGGTTTTGGAGACGTATGCATATGGGGCAATAGAAAGTGTGTTTGAACATAACTCAGTTTTTTTGACCACACTTCGTTATTATTGTTCATTTATTTCTTTGCTGGAAATTAAAACTGAATTTAGAAATAGATTTGAAACAAATCTGTGCACTTAACCAATTAAATGTCTTCAGTGGAGTGATTTTCCACCTTTTCCTTACTCCATGAAAGTAACGGAGTAAAATAAAGAGTAAAAGTAAAAAGAAAGTAAAGAGGTTGAATGGAGGAGGCTCATTCTTTATCCTCATGCAGATTGTCTGTTTACCTGTTTTATTGCTAGTTTTTCCACCTACAACGCCCGCTGTGTACAGTAAATAGCAAATATGCCATGGTGTAATGCCACTGACTCTTAAAGGGAATGGAAGATGAGACCCTGAATGGTTTAATGCATGTTATGCTCAAAACCAGAGGTGAAAAGTAACAAATTACATTTACTCACATTACTGTTACTAAGGTTTTTATATTTATTTTTTGTGAATTTGTACTTTATAGAGTAGTGTTAAAAATCAGTAAAATCTGTAAAACTTTTACTTTGCCTAAACTATTGTACTTCGCTACATTTTAAATCATATCCGTTACCGAGTAAAAAAAATAAATATATAAAGTACTGCAACAGAAAAAGAAATAAAATCGCGGCCGGAAACCACTTCACTTCAGCAGCAGAGTGAGAAAAATCTGTGGGTACAATAGTTTGTCTATTTAATGTTGCTGGAGTTGAATTTATTACCGGATTTTAGAAAGTTTATCAGCAAAATGCCTGTCAACCCCAGCAATGACAAGGTAAGCTACTGTATATGGCTCATTAATAATTTTAGCCATGCCTGTGCTCTTATAGGCGTAATATGGAATTTTATTATGCAGATCATATATAAGTAGCATGTGGAAAGTTTAGAATGCTTAGTATAAAGCATCTCCAATCCGTTGTTTGATTTATTCATGTAATGTTTGCACTTGTCAGACTATAACTCTCATCACACACATGAGCAATGCAGTCAGTATAGCCTGAAACGATTGTAAACTGCACACAAGTTTGGAATATATATATATATATATATATATATATATATATATATATATATATATATATATATATATTCGAAAGAATTTTAGCAATTAAACAACACGGGGAAACTGCATGATTTGATGATGTAACCGTGGCTTGCGCATGTTGTCTGAAACACTTTACTGCTCTTGATCCGCGATATAAAGATCATTACTTTACTTTCTTTATTGTCCACAAGTGGAAATTTATCTTTGGCTTCACCACACAAACAAATCAGCATTCACATTACACACATCACAGAAAAATAAACAAGCAACACAAATACATTCAATGTCATCATATATATCACATTTAAAAACCCTAAAAAGTATTTAAAATCCAGTAATAAAAAAACCCAGATAATCCAATGTAATCCAGACCGCGATGGATGCAGGGAGACTTTTGTCCCTTGCGGATGCACAACGCATAGGTACAGCAGAAGCAGCGCGAAGGCATTTGCCTTCTCACATCGGCTGCATCAGCAGCGCGCACCTGATCAGCAGCTTGTGCACAGATAAATATATCTCTGTCTATTCTAGTTACCTATCTATCTTTATATATAAATACACTTTCTATTTTTACTTATCATCTGCACCAAGGTTTGCAGCAACTTCATCCCATGCTGTTTCCTTAACCTGTAACTCTGTATTTTACAAATTATATATATCATAAAGAACTGTATGCTTCTCAAGCTTTATGAGAAGCATCATTCATGTCTTTTTTTAGATGCACTCAGAGGACAATCACCTGTGAAAACATGTAACAGGTTTAGTTTTTGATTGTCAGCATGATGTAGGCCTAGTTATAGTAATATTTATACAATATAGTTAAATGATATTTATACATGATCAAACTAGTGTGCAACTTAAGCAAAACTAATGAAAAAAACAAAAAATTTTAGCTCGGGCCCAAACAAATATATATATATATATATATTTTTTTACACTTTAAGTTCATTTGATTGATGATGTAAAAATCAGTGGATATTATAGATACATTTTTTGGGTCAAATAAAATTGATACTTTTTACTGTAATAAGGACACAGTTATAGCCATACACGCAAAGCTAAATATATATTTAATAATTAAAAGAAAAGATGTCAAATGATCAGATCTCTGTGTGGAGCACTGGCTGATGGCAGACTCCTTATGCAAGCAAAAATCTCTCTGAATAATTACAATTAATAGAAAAATGTATTAGAAAACAGACATACTTTTGAAAATGTAGTCATACTTCTGTGGTTATTTTGGTTAAAATAACCTAAAAGTAATACAAAAGATGTGTAACGCATTTCTGTAACATGAATATTGTAATGTAACTATTACAAAAAAAATGACAGTAACTAGTAATATATAATATATTACATTGTGGACTTGTAACTTGCCCAACTGTGTTTCTTAACTAATGTTCATTAGCACCAGGATTAGATATTAACCGGGACTTGGAGCAAAATTGTCCATGCACAATTTAGTTAACATAGCAGATGTTGCATTAGAATTTGTGAACTTGTTTAAATTGTTAAATAGGATAATCTGTAAAATATTTTAAATAATTATATAATTTGTTATCGGTCTTTAATCTTCATTTTGAGAAGTAGTCTAACTCTTTACTCATGAGTACATTTATGAGTTAATTTTTACTTTTACTTAAGTAGATTTATAGACATATAACTTTACTTTTACTTAAGTAATATCTTTTGAAAGTAACAATACTTTTACTTGAGTAAAATATTGTATTACTCTTTTCACCTCTGCTCAAAACACACTCATAACTCATTAGGAGAATAAGCACAACCTTGTTAGACCATGCGCCAGGGCGCAGACAGTATTTTTCTGTCCTTATAATAGCAAACATGGATTCGGACATGCCCTTAATGCTTTTGCGCCATGTGCTTTAGACTTTGCCACTTAGATTGTTAAAATAGAGGCCATAGCAAAAATACAACAACTTACTAAAACGATAACTAAAATGAAAATATAAAAAACAAAAGCTAATTTAAACTGTTAATAAATATAATAAAACCAAAATAGCACTGCTAGAGAAGGTTTTTTATTTTATTTTTTTTCAAATAACCCTCATTTTAGCTTCAAAGTTGAAACAATGTTAAATTATTCCACAGAGAACAATGGGTCCCACTTTCCTTTTAAATTCCCTCATTTCACAATTTTACCTTCAGTCCTTCTTCATGCCTTTGCCTACGCTTTTCTCTGAATTGACTTGGGTTATTCAAACAAACTGAGCATTCTTCTATCCTTGTGTGACTAGCGCATTTGAATAGATGTCAGTAAAATCCAGCAATGCTTGTTCCTTGCCTGTTGTGTATAAAAGACTATTCGTCAAAAAAAAAAAATAAGCACAATTTGTGCAGCACTTAAAATGGCTAGTAATTTCTCAAATCCACAATGTGGCACAATAAATTACGACCGTGGTTAACTCATCCCCACAAATAAAGCAATAATGACTCTACTACTTCTCTCTCAATTAGACAAAACAAAATGAAGCAGAAAGCAACAGGATGAGGAAACGCGGCAGTCCTATCAATTATTTCCAATCACAAGCCTGTCGGGAGAGGAACATAGCTTTTTTAATAAGCTACCCACCCTAGATGTGATGTCTGTGTCCTCTGTTGAACAAAAAAAAACAGAAGGAAAAACAACCAAAAATAGACCAAAGCAAAAGTGCTGGTAAGGTCCAAAGAGTACAAAACAGAGGAATGACCGGGTTGAACGGTTTACTACAGATTCAGACAGCCTTTTATGTCCCTTTTTTTGTTGTTTTGAGAGTGTTTTGTGTCCATTATGTTTTGACTCTGTTCCAAGCCTGCATTGAATTGAATGAAATTGAAGTAAATGGGAGCCGAAATGCACGAGTGGAGTCAGTGTTTCCCTTAATGCTAATGCGATTTTATTGGCTCATTTTCCTAATTAGCGAAATTAGTAAATGTGTTTTCACTCACCGCTAACAAGCCTCGTGAAAATTGCGCTCCATCCGTGAGACAGTCATTAGTGGCTTACCTGCAATTTGTGCTGTGGATGAACACATTATTTGGTTTCAGCATTTCTGGATGCATGTTTGAAGTGATAGTTCACCTTCGGGTCATTCACAATGTAGTTGACACTTTTTCTTCAGCAAAAGCTTTTTAGCTGAAACCGTGGAGTTTTGTATGGTAAAATTAAGACTGAAAACTGTATTACAGACAACTCAGGTTGAATTGCAGGTATTCTGAAGCCATACAATATCTCAAATTAGTTCTAGAATCTGATTGGCTGAGAGGCATCTGTTGTAATAGTGATAACAGTATGTTGTATCACTCCGCCTGCATTATTCCTCACAGCAAGTGACATGGCAAAGGACTAAACTCACTATAGTCAGGCAAATACTGCTGCTGTTTTCATGGTGAGGGCATGGGAAGTGCAAAACAACATTACAAAGTGTGAAACACTTTTACGAAGCTTGAGACAAATTTACATTTTGAAAAGCATTTTTACCTATTATAAGACACAATTACATAGGAAAAACACTTTTACCAGTCCCCAAACAAATTTACAATGACAGATTCTTTATGGAAAGGGAATGTACAGTACCACACACCGGAAGTGACGTGGAATGTACCACACACCAGAAGTGACGCGTGGAAATGTGTTGTTGTCGTTGGTGGCGAGCGCTGTAAATTTGTGTTGTGGAGTACATGGCGTACTTTACCAAGGGCCACTAGTGTGCTGTAATCATGGACATAATGTCAAATCTACATTTCCCACTATGAGAGCGCAGCTGGACTCACATGTGGATGACAGTGCATGCGACAGAAATGCATTTGTAAGGAACATTATTTTTACCAGAGAGCTTTTCGCATCTGGAAATGGTGAAATCCAAATTTGCCGCTCATCTCCTTTTAAAAAAGAGGCGCGTGTTGATTGTCCTGTCTCTACAGATTTGGTAAGTAAGCAATCTGTGGTCTTTGTTTGTTTATTCAGATGGCAAAGTTCAGTGTTTAAAGACATACCTTAGTCAAAATGATTTGAACTGTTACTAAGTTTACAGTACATTAATATCACTACAATATTATAGACTGAAAGATCCGCTGTAAATGCTGCTCTCCAAGTGTAAACATGTAAACACAGCAATCAAACTATTACCACTGTGTAGGATTTTCACCGCATTTTGTAACAGAATAGTCTATACACACACGGCTTTCTGACGCTACCTACAGAATGTATCTAAGTTACCGAGAAATGCTGAGGGTTTTATTCTCTTCCATACACTGTGCGGTATCAAATACTCTATTAAAACTGCAATCTTCCAGCAGTTCCTCGCTTTTAATATCTCTTTTGTCACGGGCGACATACTGACATCCTAAATAAAAGTGAAAGTGCCATACTGCAGTTAAAGTCGACCAAATTAAGAATTTGGCAAATAATTCAATTACTGGTGTCCATGTAAACACAGCCACTGTCTTTCTCCCCTGCATCTGTGTGTTTGTTTTGCCTCTGTGAAAATCAGCGCATGCCCAAAATGAAAACTCCAATTTTTGCAAATCCTTCCCGGTTTCTCTCCCCAGACTCTCCCACCTAAACAGAGCTGGACACATCCACTTTCCTGACTTTTTCCAAACTAGAGGTGTGAAAACACCCTGCTGAGACAGGGGGGTGGGGGTGGGGTGGGGTTTGTAGCCCTTTAAAGGAAATGTGCACAAATAACATCTTGTAGCAAAGACACCCCATTGCAGCATCTCTGAGACTTATGCTGCAACGTACTTCTCTGGTCAGGTATGTATCTCTAACTCTTTGATTTATCTTTGAGTAATGGATGTTGTATTTTTACAGTATCATCTCTGAATTGGCTTTCTCATTATGTAATTGGCATAATACAATTTTACCTGACAAATAAAGAGTTAAGATTTGATTCATTCTGAATTCTCCTGAAAACTTTTATATCCAATAGATTAAGTGGAGTCTTGCTACCTTTAAGTTTCAACATAATTAGATTTGATTCTAAACAAATTTGACTGTACGGAGCAGTGTGGCATGACTGCATGGAATCATTTAATCATCTAATCACTGAAATTAGCAAGTTGTATAGAAGTGGCTAAATCAACTACCTTTTTGGGATGAGTGAGCAGTTTGCAACCAGGCTTTTAAAGTATTAGCTAACCCTACATCCTCTGACTAACTTCTGAGTGTCGACATACTGTCCGTGAGAAGACACACAAACCCAGGGCATGAAACTCTGAGCGGCGTTTGGTCCCTAATGAACGTATAACTGAAGATTATGGGAACAGATATATATCAAAACTCTAAATTAAGTCATAAATGATTATTGTAAACCGTTCTTACAAAAAAAAAAAAGTCTAAATTTGACTGTCACTTATAATTAGAGTCAGATTAAATTCGGAGCAAAAAAACAAATATAAATAAATTCTAATAAATTACACAATTCTTTTCAGAAGCACTAAAAGAAGCTTACATGCATTTAACCTTCGACCATGCTGTTAGTTTCGTCATTGGGCTAACAGATGGACTTCTACAAGAGCAGCCTTAGCATGGACAGTTATTTTAGAATCTGATGTAGAGTTTAAACATGTAATATCATTAATTTTGGGCATATCTAACAGCAGTATTTAGTCTTCGTTAGAATTCATGAATGTATATACATTTGTTTTAAATAAATATTTATCCATTGTTTTTTTGACTGATTTGCTTAGCAATTGATATGTAATAAATTTGTAATAAATTGTTCTTCAATAAAATATATTTTACATAATATGGGTAGAAACTTATGGGAAAAATAGTTTTTTGTATAATAGTTCTAGGATTTTCAGGACATATATAGTGCTTAGCATAAATGAGTACACCCCATTATATAGGTGTATATAGGTGAATATAGGTATAATTTTTGGGCCCATTTGAACATAACAGATTTATTAATAAATGTATTAAAGCACTATCCCACTCGTATTCATGAAATATGGCTGTTTTACAACATATTGTGATTACTTAAAGTACTGTTGATATATAGCTATATTCCACTGATGTGTATGTTTAATATTGATAATAAAAGGAACAGGGTGAAACCTACTGTATTAATCACTGAAAATGATTCCAGACTGGGAACATAGTGATTTCATTCATAAAATACACTAACTTCAATATGACACAGATGGTACTGAGAAACTTGTTAGCCAATGCCATTTCGCAATCAAAGCTGATATACCCATGCAAATGGTATCTACATATTAATGTCAAAGGTTTGGCTCATTGAAAGAAACGGATACAAAATGTGTCAAAAACTCAAGAGATGCACTGTGCATTAACACTGGAACAACTAGAATTCTGTAACTGCTAGAATGGCTTTAGTGGTCACTCTGACCATTAATAAAAGATTGTACTAAATTAATTTTGTCATGCCATATTTTCATCCAAAGCCTCTATTGAGATAGAATTAAACTTTGAATGTCTTTTATCATATTTTATGAAGTAATTACCATAAAAATTATATATGTTGTGTTAAAATTGTACATGGAAAACTAAACACTTTGACGTTTTTCGCTGTAGTGAAAATGTTTTGTTCTTGAACTTTTGAAAGACATGTCTGGAGCAAAGTTTTGCTTTCAGAATATATTATATGCACAGTTTTATTGGTTTTATTTTAACAAAATTATTAAATAAAAAAATACTATATATATATATATATATATAT
>CAIGQZ010032901.1:1826685-1848514 GCA_903798205.1 Danio tinwini | reverse complement strand
TATATTCAAAATGGCTGCCTCTGTAGTTCTAGTATTAAAAAGTGAAGCCAAAATGTCTTGACCAAAGCATCAGAGAGAATATGTTGTGGTGACTAATAAAATGTTAGCCCCCCCACTCTTCAGTTGGCGATCAACTGCCAGGGCTTAATTTTGTTCCCAGTCCACACCTGCCCTAAACCCAACCAACAGTTTTTTTAAAAGCAATGCAGAAAAAGAAAAGCCCTGCGGCCGCCTGATTTTTACCACATTTTCAGACCATATCACGTTCTCAACCTTTGATTTACTTGTTTATTTTTTTTTTTTTTGGTTTTTGTTTCACCTGTTTTCGGAAACCGGTCTCGAACTCATCAAGAATAAGATTCATGTTGTTAATTTTGCATATTTTCTTTTACTCTCAAATTGCCAGTAACCATCACATTTTTTTTTGACATTGACATTTTGTGACTCTTCAAAGATTAGGTTTCAGCTAAAAATGATTACATATTCTATTGAAAGGAAAACAAAAAAGTGTTCCTCTATTGTCCAGAGGCCCTATAACACAAAGAAGATCATATGTGCAAGACAACACGGAGAATAATAAATCTAACACATTTGAATTACACTTAAACTGCATTTTAAAATATAGAATTGATTAGCACTGCTGTTGTAGAGCATGGCTCATATTGAAGATTATGACTCATATCATGAGTCTGATGACTTGCATTGGCAGAGCTGGGATATAAACAAAACTCTGTTGGCTTCAGGGTTGGGTATCATTTGGGGTTATTTTGATACCGGTGCTAAATCAATACTTTTGAAATGATACCGGTGCCAAAATGGTGCCTGAACCGATACTTTTGAGCTACAAATTTATGGTGGATGACTCTAGAAAAATATTTTATTTGACAAAAATTTCTTTAATCATTTTAATTGACCAATATAATTGGCTTTAAGCATACATCAATTTACATTTAATATATTTAATTTGAATTGCATTAATATATTTCTTTTGATCATTTTTTGTTAGCTTGAATACAAGATTTGCATTATGCAATTACATTACATTAGCTTACTACTAACCTGTGGAAATGCTGTTTCAAAATCAGGGAACACCTTTTTTCTAGGGTTGGGGCTTGGCACTACATTTACATGGACATCAGTGATCTAATGATTTGCCTTAATCTGAAGAAGACAGTAATATGCATAAGGTGTTTACATGAGTTGCTTTTCAAATGACCTTTCATGATCCCGTTTTACATGTTATAGCACATAGACTGATTAACGTCATTGCGTCACCAGCCTATCCACGTTTCCTCCAGCATTTCATGTAATTTCGGATGTTTCATTTTTTAATCTTTCGACTTTAACCACAGTTCATCACTTTCACTTTCATTCAGCAACATATTGTTCTGTATTGAGGTGTTGAATGAGAATATAATGTAAGGACTGGTGGAAGAGTATTGTTTTAATGGAATTTGATGCCGCACGTTGAATGGAAAGAAAAAACCTCCGCATTGCGTGACGTGAGTATTGGTGTCCATGTAAACGTACTCCGTGAAAGTGCCAGATGATGTCGCAAGCTGTCAAAGACAGTGCATTCCTCTGCCTTTAAGCTGATTCTGTAGACTCTAAAATGTTTCATTATGTTCGATGTGTTTCCCCCCTTACGCGCAACTTTTGTAAAACATCTGCTTCACATTGCTGTGCCAGAATACTTGCTTGTAAAATATAGCCATACTTTGGAATGCTTAGTTTAAGCAAATTTGATAAACGCGAACATGCGTGTTGATGACTCTAAAGGGAGTCGCTTACCGGATGCACTGTACTGCACACGTTGTCTACGTGAATGTGTTTCCTAAGCAACAAGAACAAATGCCTAACATCGCAGATGGTGTCCGTATCCCTCAAAGTTGTTTAGAATTAAATGTTAAGAGATGGTGTGACACAACCTGCACCTATGTGATACTTTAATGTACCCCTTGATGCTTCTTATGTCCTTGTCGCAGCACCAGTGGCACCGAAATTAGGCACCGAATATCATATGCTGATTCGGTTTGGTCTATATCGGTTACATAGGTACGGGTTTTGGTATCCAACCCTAGTTGGCTTCCCCTTTTAAATGGGATAACAGCTACTCTATTTGGCCCACCCCTTCATGTTACAGTTGAAATTACATCACACTTAAAAAAAAGCACATTTCAAGGCACTTTAGAGGACCTTAACCCTTACACACCTAAATTGTAAATACTCTTTCTGACTCCCTTGAATAAGTTTTTTTTATGTGGTCATTATTTAAAATGCATCAAATTAAAATTTTCTTTAAAATAAGGAATCTATACATACATAAGTTTATCACGTGACACCAGAGCCACATAATTTAGTTTTTTTTTTCAGCAAATATTAACAAACTTCTTAATTATATTGTAAAATGTCTTGTATTCTGGTGTATTTTATCAAACGTATTTTGTCATTTAAAAAGCTTAATGACCATATTATCCAATTTATGATGGGTGATAAGCATCAACTAACATGGAGTTCGCACTGCAGGGGAGAGTTTAGAGCTGCTGGATTTACAACATGGTAATTCTTCAACTCCTGCCAAAACAAACAACATTATGAAAGCAAGTGGCTGTTCAATTGGGAAATAAATAGAGTAAACGTTTTAGTAAAGTAGTCTCCATAGACATCAGTGTGTGTTTTAAAAAACATAAATGCGCACATATGTGTATTTAAATACACTTATTTGTATTTAAATGTCCTAAAATAAATGTTATGTTTAAAAACACTGATAAATTGTTATTTATCACAAGCACTTTTTTGGCTCTGTGTGACCCATCATGGGAAAGCAGATTTGAATTTAGCAGCTGATCAAATTAAGCACTGAATGTTCATAACACACTGCTGTGATCGTACGCATCAACGAGTTAACAACAAAATGTCATTTATGGGTGAACTATGCCTAAGTGTTCATAAAGGTCCTCTTTTGCCCTCAGCTTCTCTTTTCTTTGTGAGTTTCTGGCATTAGGCCATCGTTTAAAAGGAAGTGGAGGTCTTAACCTGATGTGTGTTCACTCAGCCTTGTAGAGGACATTTAAGAGGGCAGCTGTTTTGAGCGCGAGAGTTAAAGGAGCCTGCGATCTCAGACATCGATTTCACACTCTGGTAATGGCGTCGAGAGACTCTGACCTCTCTGATATGTGTCTTAGAAATGAAATGCAGGGCACCGAGGTGTACAAATGGGTTACTATACTAATCTATACTATACTATAGTAACACTAATACTAATCAGGAGGGTCGAATATCAGAATGGTTGAGTTGGTTTTTAAGCTTCAAAAGAAAAATTAGACTTAAGGAGTGATACTGAAAAGGAATTATTGGAGTATTATTTCTACACTCTCAGAAACAAAGGTACAAAATGTGTCACTGGGGCAGTACCTTTTTAAAAGGTATGACTTTGTACTTTACAGCTGCACATTAGTACCTTTAGGGTACACTTTTGTACCTTTAAGGTACTATGAGGTACAGATTTGAACTTTTTCTAGGTATTAAAGGGCACCTATGATGAAAATCAACTTTAGTAAGCAGTTTGGCTAGTATAGTGTACATAACTGTCTGTATGTACTGTATAGTGTGTCCACTGTCATATTGGAGCGATATAAATCACAGTGAGCTTAACAGATCTTTTAATCCCAGTTGCTTTGCGCACGTCCTGTCTTGTTGATATGATTATATGTGTTACTCCGGAGACATGTTAATACGCGGCTGTCAACCAATTCAGTGGGTGGGGAAACCACCTACATCACGTTGTGGTGGGCCTCAACATGGGAGGGATTTGGATCCTATTTTAATGTCAGGAGACTTATTGTCTTTATATTAGCCCAATATGACTGTGGACATACTATACCTGCACACAGCCCTGTCCAAACAGCCCCCAAAAGATGATTTTCATCAGAGATGCCTTTTAAAATGCATGTTTTTATCATCCATGAAAACAAGCTTCCATACATAAGTGGCTTGTTTTAAAAACATGAAAACAATCGATAAATTTCACTGGGTCAAATGTTTTGCATGGTACTGTATTAATTTTGAGGTTATGACTGACCTAAAAATCTGCAATAAATATGTAATCTAGATATCCCTCTTTGTGAGGCAAACATAAATCCCTCCGCTTGTAAAAAAAAACATAAATATCACATTTTTTTAAGACGTGGCACCTGATGAAGCTTTAATACAGGGGCTGATTTTAAAGTATACTGTACCTGCTAAACATATTATTGTACACCATGAGAATGGAGTTATACAACTGTGCCCTCTCTGTTGAAAGTTTTATCCTCTTTTTCATCTTGTCAGGAATATATCAACACTGTAAGTTTTTTACATCCAAAATACAGTACAAGAACAGTGTGTGAGGTTAGTTACCCACCAGATCTAAATAAATAAATAAATCAGCCCTGGCATTTTGGGCCAGAGCGGCCCACTATAAAATCAAAATGCTACCCATCTGTGCACGCTCTTGAGTATGTTTACCAACTCCTATTCTATAAAAGCACAAAAGTCATATATAGGAAATAATGAGAGTTGACCAATTATAAACTTAATTTTTAAAAATCTATTATTATAATAAAATTGTAATCCACACTGGAAGTCTATCTTGTGTGTGCCTGTGTGTTTTGAGGGAGTCTATATTAAATAATGAACATAACAAAAACTGCATGCTGACGCACACAGTTAATGTTGATTAACAAAATAAACTTAAATAATAAAAGCAATGTATCAGAGACCCTTAAAATATGTTTAACTTAACGATGAAACATCAAACATTGATTAAAGATTTTATATAGTAAATCAAATGAACTTAAACGAATAAAAAATCCTACAAATGTTTGTCTGGGCCCGAACTAAGTACAAAACTAAGGCCCAATCCCAATTCTACCCCTTAGCCCTTCCCCACACCCCTACCCCTTGTTTTGCATGTTCACGTCAAGGGGTTAGGGGTGTCCCAATTCTTTTCAGCTTGAAGACGTAGGGCTAAGGGGAAGGGGTGAATAGCCCTTCGAACAAAGATTTTTCAGGACCACACTCGAACCCAAGGGGTAAGAAAATTTCCCAGAAAACACCAGCCACAGCGGCAGTATTGCTAAACCCGGAAGTTAGGAGATCCACAAATTTGTATTTTTTGTCATTATTATAATTTTGTACAACAAACAAATTTAATTAAATGTAATATATTTATAACCATGTTCGTATTTTAAAATATAATATAAAAATCCGCAAAATTTCGCTATCTATTATCCATAATCATAACTCCTGTACAGCAGTCCCAAAACATTCTGACACTCGATGAAGGAGAAGGGGTAGGGGTACAAAAAGAGAATTGGGATTGGGCCTAAATGTATTAATTTTTTATTAGTTTTGCTTAAGTTGCATGCTCGTTTTATCATGCATAAATATCATTATAACCATATTGTATAAATATTATTGTAGCTATACAGGCCTACATCATGCTGACGATAAAAACCCCCCCGAAATGTCATGATATTAGAGGCAACTGTCTTCTGAGTGAGTGCACCTTAAAAGACATGAATGACACTTATAGAGCTTGAGAAGCATACAGTTCTTTAAGATCTATAATTTGTAAAATAAAGAGTTGCAGGTTAAGGAAACAGCATGGGAGGAAGTTGCCATGGGCCTTGGTACAGATGAAAAGTAAAAATAAAAACTATTTATATAGATAGATTGGTAACTAGATGCGCGTTGCTTCTGCTCTGCATTCGCGCGCGTGTGGTTTAAACAGGTGTGACTTTCAACTATTTTGACAAATACACACCGATGTTGCACGCTCACACAGCCCAAAATTGAAGTTTGTGATTGGGTCAGCTCAATGTCAATAAAGAAAAAGAACCAATGGGCTACAGATTATGTCACAGTCTGTTTGAAAAAAAAAACATCTTACTTTCAGAGCGTCACAGATCACAGCATCGTCAGTTATACTGGAAAAAAAAACAATAGGCTGCTAAGCGTTTTATGGGCCGATCAGATCAGGAGATGATCAGCCCGGCCCAAAAAGTACGTCAGCCCAGCGGGAAACTGCCCGGTCTGCCAGATGGCCATTCCGGCCCTGCTTACAGCTAAAAATACAACTTAGAACAAATAACATATTGTACACTCACTGTCCACTTTATTAGGTACACCTGTCCAACTGCTTGTAATGCAAATTTCTAATTAGCCAATCACATGGCAGCAACCTAGTGCATTTAGGCATGTAGACATGCTGAAGACGATTTGCTGCAGTTCAAACCAAGCATCAGAATGGGGAAGAAAGGTAATTTACGTGACTTTGAACGTGGTATGGTTGTTGGTGCCAGACAGGCTGGTCTGAGTATTTCAGAAACTGCTGATCTACTGGGATTTTCACGCACAACCATCTCTAGGGTTTACAGAGAATGGTCCAAAAAAGAGAAAAAATGCAGTGAGTGGCAGTTCTGTGGACGCAAATGCCTTGTTTATGCCAGATGCTACAGCCTACCTGAGAATTGTTTCTGACCATGTCCATCCCTTTATGACCACAGTGATCCTCTGGTGGCTGCTTCTAGCATGATAACGCGCCATGTTATAAAGCTCGAGTTATCTCAGACTGGTTTCTTGAACATGACGATGAGTTTACTGTGATCAAATGGCCTCCACAGTCTCCAGATCTCAAATAATTGTCTTTTCTTTTGTGTTTGTTTTGCAGATCATGTGGTTTGTGAGGAAGAGTTTAAGTACGCTATGTTGGCCCTGAACTGTGTGTGTCCTGCCACCTCCACCCTGATCACACTGTTGATTCACTCCTCTAGAGGACAGTGAGTATACACACTCACACACTCCTAATATCCAGAGGTCAGACTACAGCATTACATTGAGGCAGACTGAAGCACACACATTTATTTAGACAGGAAGTTACTGTTTGACTAAACACTGACAGTAAACACTCACTTGTGTGTGAATTTTCATCTGCACTGTGTATTTTATTTTTGAAAGCATCCTCTGTCTAATGTTAGAAGACATTTATCGTGCAGACGGGATGTGAAGTGTTAGTGCTCATCCTTTTTTTCAAAACCCCTTTTCAGTTTCTGGTTTCTGAAGTATGTTATATTGTATTTTATTTTAGACAAAGATTTTGAACAGGTTTTTAAAAATAATAATAATAATAATAATAATAATAATACCTGAAATTTATACAACGCTTTTCTGGACACCTGCCACCTGGATGACGCGACGGTGGCCATATTGTGTCAGACCACACACCAGCTGATTGGTGGAGAGGAGACAGAGTGATGAAGCCAATTATGATGTTAGGAAGGTTAGGACAAGGGTTTTCAAACTTTTAGGACACACGACCCCCCAAGTTTGTCCAATTTCACTCGCGCCCACCCAGGCACCTCGAGTGGTGCATAGCACTAATTACATTAAAACATAAATATACAGCTTACCTGATTCAGTGTGATGGCTAAGCCTGTTTCTGTGAGGACAATATGTTAATCTGTGGTTAAATTCTTGACACGACTAACTGTAAATCATCTTCCACTGTCAATAAGCTTGACCCATAGCTTACTTGCTTTTGATGTACGTACATACAGTAAATGAGGCTTCGCAAGCCCTGACGGTGTGGTTGAGTCGAACATTGAGTATGTTTACATGGGCAACAAACAGCGATTTTTGATTACCTTAACCCGACTAAAGTTTAATTTACCTAAACAGAAATTGAATTAAGACATGTGGAGTATGCATGTATTAGTGGCATGATTAAAGTTAACACTGCAATCAAACTATTTAACGTCTTGTAGGACTTTTCGCCTCATTTTGTGACAAAATCCACACACACGGCTGTGAGTAAATGACGGCACACACACAAATCACGAAATGTGGAAGTTTTTAGTTTTCACTACACGTAACTTCTTAATTATATTATTGTCTTATTCAGATTAAGGCAAATAACTATTACTGATGGCCATGTAATCGTAGTCAATAGTGTCTTTAAAGTAAGTAAGATCCAGAAGGACATCTTGCTGCTGATTTGATTCAGGGCACTTTTTTGTCAGACACTCATTAGTTTGACTTTCATTCATTCAACGTCATTCATTTTAAAAAAAGCACCCGCTCCATTTTAATTGCATGTAATTTACTGAAACGCATTAACTCTGCAGATGCCTGATAGTTAGCTGTGGAGCTAACGTTAATCATTTTCCCTCTAGTGAATGCATAAAAGTCCTCATCATAATTTATTCGAGTACACGCTTCAAATTCTCGTGCCACCCCCCCTTAATAGGTGCTGGCGCCCCACAGTTTGAAAACCCCTGGGTTAGGAGGCCATAATGGACAGAGGCCAGAGGGCAAATTGGCCAGGGTGCAAGGGTTAAACCCCTACTCTTTTCGAAGAACATCCGGGATTTTTAACAACCACAGAGTTAGAACCTCAGTTTAATGCATACCTGTCAACCTTCCCATTTTTCCCAGGATTCTCCTGTATTTTACAATTATATCCCGCTGTCATCCAGTAAAGTTATTTTCTCAGATTTTTCCCGTATTTACAATCTTTCTATGAAGGGTGACAACAAACATCAAAGAGCCGATCCCTCCTATACGCAAACCATACTGCCGAACGACCAGGGAACGTCGCTTCCTCTTAAATGTGATTATGTTCTGTGCTTTCATTTTATTTAGGCATTAAAACACTTTGAAATAAATATAAAAATGGCGGGATTCCCTTTCTATGCAGTCCTCAAAATTAACAGACGCTGTTTTCCAAACGAATTCTGTACACGCAATTTGAAGTGGAGCGAAAGTGGACTCTGGGTTTTGGATGCGTGTTTGAATACAGACGTATACACATAATAGTAATAATAATAATAATAATAATAATAATAATAATAATAATAATAACATCTAAACATGTCGATCTTAGTGGGTTTTATTTTAAACACAACAGATTTTGTCTTAAATAAGTAAAAAAAAATAGGAAAGCAATCGAATGCTTTCATTATAGATCTGTGCATGTTTAAAGTGACTCCTCTGTTATTTCATGTAATCAAACGAAAAATGTAAATGAGAGATTTATTCGTTGCTCTTTGAAAAGGCTAAACTGTTTGCTAATTTATTTGCAGATTTTTCAAATGTATACAATTTATTCTATCCTTTGTAAATATTATGATTATTATTAATAATAATAATAATGATGATGATGATGATGATGATAATGATGATGATGATGATGATGATGATGATGATGATAAAACATAATACTAACCATTTCAACTGTTTATTTACAATGAAACAGCTCCAGATTAATTTTTTTTTTGTAATTTTGGGAATTTTTATTATTTTTATTTATTAATTTTATTTGGAGGGGGAGTGGGGTTATCCCCTATTTTCAGATCTCAATGTTGACAGGTATGGTTTAACGTCTCATTCGAAAGTCACTGAGCAGTATAGAGTCCTCATCAATATACAGGGGCATTATGACCCACACAGACCTAGCTTTCCTATGTGGGAAGGAGGGATTTAACTAATTACTAGAGCATTTATATGTCATTTAAAAACTTTTTTTATCAGAAAACTACTATTTAAGTATTTTGAATCCCATAACTTAAAAAGTAAAAATGATTGATGTGAATGGAAATCATGGTCATTCCACTTAATATTAATTTTTAAACTCCAGGAAAATTTTGTTTTGCGTTTACCTTATGATTAAAGTTGTTGCACGTCTGCTGGTTCCCGCCTCAAAATGAGTGCGTTTGGGCCACTTGTACATTAAGGTAGCATTCGGAAAAACAAAACACCAGCAAAGAAACTCGAGACAGAGGACACAGCATGCAGAAGTATAAATGCACAGCAACACGCAAGGCATATGCCATGGGTCACGACGTAGAAGTATAAACCAGGCTTAAGAGTGTACTCACACTAGGCTATCCGAACCATGACCAGGCATGTTTGACCCCCATTTTCCAGTTTGTTTGACCCAGGTGTGGTTCAGTTGGTTGGCCCTGGCCCGATTGGAAGTGATGTGCCAGAGCATAGTTCGGTTGGACTTTAGCGCAATATGCCTGTAGTGTGAGTCACTGAAGACCCGACGTCACTTTTAAGGGACTGCTTCATATGAATTTATTAATCATTCTTACTTTTCAATAAACACAAACTGTTGAAGTTTATTAAAGATTAATAAGCATCAGCAAACCTCCTAATACATGCAGCACAATGACTTTCATGAACATTTATGAGCGTCAAAAGTGGTGGATCTGTTCAGCAAAATATTTGACTGCATCCCAGATGACTTCAAATAATACAAAACATTATAACACTAAAACAATCTCCATTGTATGGAGCGAGAGCGCTTCTCTTCTGTTAAACTGATCACTCGCATCATCGATGACATAAGAGTGCTCGGGCTCGGAAGACAAAAAAAAGCAATGTGAGTTTGGCCCGAGGGGGAGAGGGAAGGGGGACAATCACGCTCTGGCACGGTTTAAGACAAACATGCCTAGTGTGAGTACACCCTTAATGACAACATATTCATTTAAAATTAACTATAAGTCACGTAAATATAAATATTTTCCTTATAAATCCAGAGGAACTGAAATTTTTTGAGTGGTCTCCTTTATATATGATATACTATATATTATATATCATTGTACAGTACAGTTTAAGTTTACAGTACAGTTTTAACATACACATTTTTTTTTAAATATATATATATATATATTTTTCAAGACATTTTTACAGTATTTCTTTTTTTTACTTCTGGAAAAACGTATGATTATTTTATTTTGGCTGGACTAATAGAAAATATTTTGTAAATGTAAGGACTTCTGAGTTCAATATTATTAGCACCCTTTATTTATTTATTTATTTATTTCATTGGCTACAGAACAAACACTGTTGTCAATGATTTGTCTAATTAACCTAACATGTCTAGTTAACTTAATTACCTTAGTAAATCCTTTACATTGCACTTGAAAAGTAGCTAATAAAAATATGATGTGCTGTCATTATGACAAATGCAAAAGAAAGTCATTAGGAATTAGCTTTTAAAACTGCTGTTTCAAAATGTGTTGAAAAAAATCTTCTCTAAATTTAACAGCACTTGGCAAATATTTAAATAGGAATTACAATTTAGCAGGGGGTCTTCAACTATAGTCTTCAACTCTAAATCATCATTATTAAACCATGATTACGGCCAAAAGCATTCTGAACTGCAGTCACTTTTTAATTTGGCAATTTTCCACAAAAAGCAGATGACAGATAAAACGTTTGATTAATTGTTTACCTTGCTAACCCTTATCCTAATTTACAAATTATGTAATGTAGTAGGCCATAAGGTGAACCTAGAAAAAGTGTCTAGAAATTGATTTTCGTTCCCACATCCACTACTTTTTTAATGAATTTCTGGATAGACAACACCCTTATGGATTTTATGTTAAAAGTTCTCCTCAAAAAATACTGCAGTTTCTTTGTCAGGAAGCAAAAATGTGTATAATTAGGAATTAACAAAAAACGAAAATCTTATGCTGCTAGTTTGCCCTGTAGCTTTATTAATATGCATTTTATCAACACAAAATATATGTCAAATCCACAATTATACATGTAGTTACATATATGAGACAAGTATTTGTGCATTAATCTACTCAATTTTAAACGAAGACCTGTATAGCCTGTATACAGTGTTTTGGGTTTGTTATTGGCACATTTCGAATTGCTCATATTTCTCTCTCTCTCTCGTTACACTTTGTTATAGTACCTTAAATGAATATTAATGTCACTATTCATGATTTATGCCAGCAGGCACACAATGTCATAAGATGTTAATATTAGTTTAGATTTAAGTCGCCAGCATCTAAGAACAATGTTATATTGACATCCAATAATGACGTGAAATAACATCGATATTTTGTTAATTTTTGGATGTGTTGGAAAATGACCAAAATCCAACGTCAGGCCAACATCTTAAACCAACGTCATATTGACGTCAAATACTGACATTTATTCATCAAGTACGGCAACCAAAATCCAATGTCTGATAGACGTCATATTGGCAACGTCCACACAACATCATGCTGTAACATCATTAGATGTTGATATTTTGTTGTTTTTAGGTTAAGTAACCAAAATGCAATGTCTGTCCAACGTTGGACATTGACGTTGGGTTCTGACGTCAACCTGATTTTCATTTCCAAACAAAATGCAACGTCCGATGACATCATGTGCCTGCTGAGATAGTAGTACAACTTTCATTCATATTAAGGACAAACGTCATTTACTAAACAAGATGAAGAACATATAATCTCTGACCCATCAGCATGTGTTTAATTGTTCTCTATCAGAACAGCATCTTCAGAAGCCTTCAGACAGCGAGCGGGAGCCTTCCAGCCCCTCAACAGGTCAGAGCCAATGACTGTAAAATATTGATGCATACACATCGATACACATAGCAGCAAAGATCCTATAAACTGTGAATGTATCTGTTTGTCCTTGTTTCTTCACCTCCTCCATTTTGACACTCCTCCACTTCCTCTGCTTCTCACCTCCTCTACATGCACATGGATGTCAGGCAAACATCAAGCACTTTACATTTTCTCTGCCCATCTGTAGGATATAGTGTTTTCCCAAGCTGTGAAAACATTTGAAAGATTTCAAAGGACGAGTTCATCCAAAATAGTACATTCTAGGGTTGTGTCGATAGACGATAGTATCGTGTATTGACGATAGGCAAAAATATCACCAAGAGTTGAGACCTATGATGATTTTAAAGATATTTAGTTTGTTTCGCATTAGGTAATGTAGACCTATTACATGTTTTAATTGCATTATTGAATACATTTTATATTATTATTATTATTTTTAATCATCATCATAAATAATAAAAAAAACTACAAATAGTTTGTAAGCTTCAGCTGTTCACATCAACATCACTTGACTGACACTTTCGGACAAAAATGTATTTTTTCGATTGCTCTCTTGCACTCTCTCTCTCTCAGCAGTAGTTGACAAGCATGCTGTGCTGCACATGAGGGCACAACCACATCTCATAGCAAATTAGTTAGCAACTTTGTTGCATAAAAATGATAGGCTAAATAACAAAACTGGATTTCAAGAGTTCACACTTAGCTGATGATTGATTATAAAGCTTGTTTGGCATGCTGTCCCCAGAGAGAGCCCTGAGCTCATGAGATCCTCGAGCCCGGGGCTCCCTCCCGTTGCAAGGCGAGAGGGGAGATCGAGCTCAGGTAGATCTCGAGAACTCCCCCATCGTAGTGATTGAAGAGCAGATAGTAGTTCTCTTTAACGAGATAGGTACTAGATAGGGAGCAAGTCTATAGTGTTGGTTAATCAATAACTTAGGTTGCATGTTTTTAATCGGTGGGAGGAAACCGGAGTACCCGGGGGAAACCCACATGAGCACGGGGAGAACGTGCAAACTCCGCACAGAAATGCCCGCTGGTTGGTAAAGCCTAGAACCATTGACATTCTTGCTGTGAGGCAACAGCGCTAAGCGCTGGGCCACCGTGTCACCCATCTAGGAAAGAGGAGGAGTAGGGGTGGATGGGGGGATTCTTCAAAAGCAAAGATAGCAGTGATATGAAACCCGGGGTATTTATAGTAGCTTAGGGATCATCTGATTGGTGCATAGTGAATTGGATAATGTGGGTCCAGCCGCTAGCAATCATAAGCACGTGATCCTCTCGAAATTAGTTTATAAATAAACTTCACTTCAAGAGTTCACACTTAGCTGATGATTGATTATGAAGCTTGTTTGGCATGCTGTCCCGGGAGAGAGTCCTGAGCTCATGAGATTCTCGAGCCCAGGGCTCCCTCCCATTGCAAGGCGAGAGGGGAGATCGAGCTCAGGTAGATCTCGAGAACTCCCCAAAATGCCTTATATAGCTCGGGACAGCAGCCGCGTATTGAAGAACCCCCGCAAAATGCAGATGGAACAATGCCATATCCGGCTGCTGGATATAACATTGTTTGCTTAAAAAAAGAGAGGCTCCTGCGGGAGCAGAGAAAAGTAGACTCTTGTGGGAGACTAAGCGGGGGCGTGGAAGGGGCGGGATTGACTCCTGCGGGAGTCGAAGCTCGTATGCACTCCTGCGGGAGTGAGAGCTGGGGTGGGTAGGTTACTGCAGGGTTCGGGAAAGGTTTTTGGACTGTGAAGACTCCTGCAAGAGGGGGTGTGAGGTGGGCTGGGGGGGCATGAACTCCTGCGGGAGTTGAAGCTCGTTTTAGTCACTCCTGCGGGAGTTAGAGCTGGGGATTGAGGGCCTAAGCACCGAAATGAGATAGAGATAAAAGGGGGGGCGGAGGATCTCGACGCCAGAAGGAAGAAAAGAAAAAGGGATAACCACGCAAGCATGCGCATGCGGGGGGCGGTGATGACTCCTGCGGGAGTCGAAGCTCAGGGTGACCCCTGCGGGGGTCAGAGCCATGGGGGGGCATTTCTCCTGCCGGAGTCTGGGAAAGGGAGGGGGCGGTGGAGAGTACGGCAGGAGGTGGCTGGGGCGAGACTCCTGCGGGAGTCGAAGCTCGTTTTAGTCACTCCTGCGGGAGTTAGAGCTGAGGATTGAGGGCCTATGGGAAGAGATGAAAGTGGCGTGTTAGCTCGCAGAAATTGAGATAGAGAAAAATGGGGCGGAGAATCTTGACGCCGGAAGGAAGAAAAGAAGAAGGGGAATCATGCATGCGCACGGATGCGAGCCTACGCACGTGCAAAGACACACACGCTAGGGCACGCAATGCGCGCGCACACGCAAACACACGTACTCATGCATACATGCGCATACACGTGCATATGCATATATACACGTGTTTACGCATTCCTAATGGCTGGGGGGGGGCAGTGATGACTCCTGCGGGAGTCGAAGCTCGGAGTGACCCCTGCGGGGGTCAGAGCCATGGGGGGGGCGGGAACCAGTAAGAGTGGGGAGAAAGGAAGGGGCGGTGATGTCTCCTACTGGGAATGTGAAGGGGTTGGCCTAGGGTGGGCCCAGAGTGACTCCTGCGGGAGTCAAAGCTCAGTTTAGACCCCTGCGGGGGTCCGAGCTGGGGGAGGGATGGCAAGCTTAGCAGAGCTTGGAAACAGAAAGGTAGATACACGCATACACATGCATACGTACTGTACACACACACGCACACACACACACACACACATATATATGCATACGTATAAAGATATGAAGACAGGGTCGTGCTCGAGCCCTTAGTCTGGAGTATGGCATTAGCTGGTGAGGGAGGTTAGATGAGAGTCAAAGGGAAGGAGTAAAGTGCTAGGAGGAAACAGCTGAAGCACTCAACGTTAGCAGGGGGAACAGAAAGATGAGGTAATAGGTGATGCTCTTGGGAGAGCCGAAGGTCTTGTTGACTCCTGTGGGAGTCGAAGCTTAGGTTAAACCCCTGCGGGGGTCCAAGCTGCTGGGTGGAATGGTAAGCATAGCAGAGCTTGGAAACAGAAAGGTAGATACATACATATGCATACATGCACACATACTGTACTTACACCCGCACGCATGCATGCATGCATGCATATAAACATACGCATGCATACGTACCTACATACACACATGCACACACACACACACCGACACGCACACACTCGTACATATGTACTCGCATACGTACATACACATGTGTATACGTATACGCATATGAAGACCGGGTCGTGCTCGAGCCCTTAGTCTGGAGTATGGCATTAGCTGGTTAGATGGAGGAGGGAGGTTAGATGAGAGTGAAGGAGTAAAGAGCTAGGGGAAAACAGCGGAAGCACTCAACGCTGGCGGGGGAAACAGAAAGATGAGGTGATAGGTGAGGCTCTTGCGAGAGCCGAAGTTCTTGTTGACTCTTGTGGGAGTGAAGCTTAGGGTGATGTTAAGATGAAGGAAGGAGGTTAGGTGTGAGTCAAAGCAAGGAGTAAAGAGCTAGTAGGAAACAGCGAAAGCACTCAACGCTGTCGGGGGAAACGGAAAGGGTATATGTGAGGCTCTTGCAAGAGCCGAAGCTTGTATTGACCCCTGCGGGAGCCATGAGTTTATGATGTTAAGGTGGAGGTGTCATTTCTGGAAATGGAGGGACAAGCCCTCCGGTAGGGGTCTGCTTCTGGAGCCAATGACTAGATTTTCTGGAAAGAAAGAACACGTCAGTTATTTGGTTTGCAACATGGCACATATTCAGCATACATGATAAAAATAAAAATTAAGTCAATATGAGGCTTCTATGATATATGAATCCTTAAAAGCGGCGTTAAAAGTGGTGAATAGGAATGCCTTTTTTTTATATGCATTGTACTGTGGCTTCCTTAATCTGTAATTATTAGATAGAATCCTTTGTTAAAGAGTTTGTGAGTTGCACTGCTTATGGGACTAATGACATCTTGAAGGATGGGGTGAGAACGTTCCAATCATAAAGGGGTTGTCGATCTCTTTATACAAGATGATCGTCAGTTGTGGATTTTGCATTAGCTTTAGAATGTATGTTGAGTGTAATAGGTTGGATGAGGGTCATCTTCTGGTGCCGGCTGTCAAGAACTTTAGATTGAGAAACAAGAGAGAATCAGAAATTATTTTTTTACAACAAGATACATGTATGGCAGACACAATGAATTGTTTTAGCTGATATTCATGCAAGGAGTATTAATGAGGGCATGGGCAACTGTGAATGGAAGTGCCTTTGTTAATGCATGGTACGATAGCTTCGTAGATGCAATGCAAAGATGGTTGAGGTGGGCTTTCGACCCCCCACAGGATGGCAGATGGATGGAGAACTGAAGATATGGGGCTTTTTTTTTTTATTTTAGTCCTGAAAGTGCCTCTTGAAGACAGAGTAGGTGAAGTTGATAGTGGAGTGGAGTTTGAATGTTTAAAATGCAAATGTATCTAGGCAAAGTCGATGGATGAAATGTTGCTCCATTCGTCAGGAATGTCCTCCCATTCATAGCAGTCAAGCAGGAAGTTTGATGCTTTGCCATTTTACATCCAACCTACTTGCTATTATGAATTCACATATGATACTAGTGCAAGTCACTGGCATGTTACGATTGGACTTCTGTGTTGAATGTTTTTTCAATATCTGAGTAATATTCTTAGGAATTTAAATGGCTATCAGATGTGGCAGAGTGTTTTTTTGTTTTTTATTAAATTAACATTTTTATTAATTAATAAATAAATAATTTATTTATTATAATTATTTTATTTATTTAGATAAACTGCCCACATCAAATCCTGTACTTAAAAAACTATGTCACCTCTTAGTGTGAATGTTAGTTATAGGCTTCCTAATCCTAATGTGACTAAATTCACAAGCATATCTGGCCTGGTTCACTCATAAAGTCAGAGTCCATTCTTAACCTGATAAGAGAGAGGGCGGGACCATCTCAAGTTTTAGCTCATTGGATAGTGGCGCTTCACTTTCAGCTATTGGCTTGAAGGCGTGTTAATCAAGAGTGAAAATGGCTGATGGCCATTTTGTAGAGCAGGATTACAATTGTTATGACTGGAGATCAACGTAGGAATATGCCGTGGACTAATGTTTGCGGATTGGATTGCCTTGAGCTATGCAGATTAATTACTTCATGCTGTCAGAATGATATGGATCTGTAGACAGGCGGGAGGCTTCAGAGGTGAGTTCTTTCAAGAATGTTTAGTCTTGTTGGAGAGTGGTTATTTTCTGTGAGGCTTCCCTTTGAAGTGTGCTATATACACTGTCGCAGGTGCACCCCTAGGAGAGCGGTGAGATTTGGCTTCATTACAATGGCTGAAATTGCAGACTTTAGTTTAGGCAGAGTTTGTAGACTGTGATCTTGCTAGAGAATTGGGTTGAGGATACAGCAGATGCGTTGTGTGACGCATTTTAAGTGGAAGGTTTGATGTTGCTGTTGAAGTTGTTGTAGGATTTGTTGTTGGAGTTGATGTAGAAAAATAGTTGTTTTTGAAGTAGAAGTATTTGTAGTTGTTATTGTAGCAATAGTAGTAGATGCGAGCCGAGCTATCTTCAAAGCGAAGATCTTTGTAGTCGCAGTAGCAGTAACAGCAGTAGTAGCGGCAGCAGAAGCAGTAGCAGCAATAGCGGTAGCAGCATTAGCAGTAGCAACATTAGCAGTAGCAATAGCAGCAGTATTAACTGAAGCAGTAGCAGCAGAAACAGTAGCAGCAATAGCAGTAGCAGCATTAGCAGTAGCAATAGCAGCAGTAGTAACTAAAGCAATAGCAGCAGTAGCAGTAGTAGTAGTAGTAGTAGTAGTAGTAGTATTGGCAGCGGCAGTAGTAGAAGAGGTAGCAGCAGTAGTAATGGCTGCTGCGAGCCAAGTTTCTTCAAAAGCAAAGATAGCAGGATATGAAACCCGGGGTATTTATAGTAGCTTAGGGATCATCTGATTGGTGCGTAGTGAATTGGATAATGTGGTCCAGCCGCTACCAATCATAAGCACGTGATCCTCTCGATATTAGTTTATAAATAAACTTCACTTAATTAACAAACAAGTTAAATAAAACAATTTTAAAAATGAAACAACTAAAAGAGATAATGAAAGAACTCTGAAACCAGCTCAAATGTTGCTGAATAAAACGTGTTGCTGTAATACACAATCGGTGGTCATTGGAGACTCCTTTAACAGTACTTAACAGTAATTAAATTCAATTCACCTTTATTTGTAAAGCGCTTATACAATGTAGATTGTGTCAAAGCAGCTTCACATAGAAGATTATAGTAAATTGAAACAGAGTTTCAGAGTTTCAGTTCAGTTTAGCTCAGTTTAGTATGGTTTAATAATCACTACTGAGAGTCCAAACACTGAGGAGCAATTACATCAATGCGCAGCTCTACAGATCCTGAACCATGCAAGCCAGTGGCGACAGCGGCGAGAAACAAACTTCACCAATTGGTGAAGTAAAGATTTAACTTGAGAGAAACCAGGCTCAGTTGGGCACGGCCATTTCTCCTATGGCCAAATGTCTTGTGCAGAGCTGCAGTCTAGGCGCAGGAAGCTGGACCTCAGCGAAGACTCGTCTGTCCTTGGAGCATCAGATTTTCTCTTGCTTTCACAAAAAACGTTATTTATCTTTTATATCCGTTATTAATAGCTTATTTGAGTTTAAAGGAGGCCTATATCCTATTTTTCAGTGCATGCATTACTTCTTTAAATACACTGAATATACATACTTGTCTTACTTGTAATTAATTTGGTGAAATGATAAACACGGACATGCACATTTTTCAAAAAATAGCCTATTTATTTTATTCAATATGTTAGGCTTATATTTATCATATATGCTGTTAATATATATACTTTTTATTTATTTAAACTAGCCTATATTCAATTAAATTACAATCTGTATTTTACCGATCGTTTTGGCTTTAACAAATTATTGAACAGATTATTAATAACTAATCAAAGAACATTTACTGAGCTCAGTGAAAAGTTTTGTAAGTCAAATAGGCTATTTAATATTAAAGCTATTACCGACTCTCTGCAGGCATGTCTAAAATGAAACAATTTATCTTATTAGAAAACAATAAACACATATGCCAAGAGCAACGTTGTGTTAGATCTTAGCAAATACAAATGTGACACTGATGATGATTACTTTTGTGATGATCATCAGACCTGAAGATGCGCCACGATAACTGAACAAAAACATGGAAAACTTCAGCACATATAAACAGTCACGTGCAAGCGGCGAGTCCTCCATCTGCCTCCTGTCTGAAAGGACCTTAATGCATCCTTGTGTCTTCTGTGCGTTGATAAATATCATTTCATTTGCTTTCATACATGCATATTATTTCCATTTTGCGGCAGTCCTGCGGGCCGCGGATAACGGCATGAACTCAAAGTCACAATCAAATCCTGTCCCACACCACACTGTTGCATCGAGTCTGTTTTAAAGGGCCACGAAACCCCCTGTCTCAGCAGGGTGTTTTCACACCTCTAGTTTAGAAAAAAGTCAGGAAAGTGGGTGTGTTCAGCTCTGGGAGTGTGGGAGTGTCTGGGGAGGGAAAGAGGGAAGGATTTGGAAAGAAGGGAGTTTCCATTTGTGCACGCGCTGAAACAAACACACAGATGCAGGGGAGAAAGACAGTGACTGTGCTTACATGGACATCAGTAATCAAATTATTTGCCAAATTATTTATTTTTCGACTTTAACTGCAGTTTGGCACTTTCACTTTTTATTCAGGAACATTTCCTGCATGTCCCCTGTGACAAATGAGAGGAACTGCTGGAGAATGGAGTGTTTATAAAATGTTTGATACCACACGGTAATGAGAGAAAAAAATCCCCCACATTTCTCGGTAGCTTAGATGCACTCGGTAGGTAGCGTCAGAAAGTTGTGTGTGTAAAGACTATTCTGTCACAAAATGCGGTAATAGTTTGATTGCTGTGTTTACATGTTTACATTCGGAGAGCAGCATTTACAGCAGATCTTTCAGTCTATAATATTGTACTATAATATTGCAGTGATATTAACGTACTGTAAACTTAGTAACTAAATCAATTTGACTAAGGTATTTCTTTAAAAACTGAAAGAGTTTGCTGCTGACGATATGAACTAACTTTGCATCTGAATGAACAAACAAAGAACACTGATCACACACTTAAGCAAATCTGTAGCGACATGATTATCAATACAAACTGGAGCCATGTCTTTTTTAAAAGGAGACGAGTGGCAAATCCAGATTTCATCATTTCCAGATGCGAAAAGCTCTCTGGTAAAAAATGTTCCTTACAAAAGCATTTCTGTTGCGTGTTAATTGCACTGTATTCCACACGTGAGTCCATCCGCGCTCTCATAGCGGGGAAATGAAAACAAAACCTTTGTTGCAGCACAATAATAAACAATAAAATGCAACAGTGATGATCCATGTCTCCAAATTCTTGTTCTTTCACTTGTTTTGGCAACACAACATGGCATCTCTCTGTCGTCTGAACACTGTAACAGGTAAAACAGTCTTCGAAGCTGTCATGCATATTAATGAAGTTGCACCGCATACACAATAGAGTGCGCTGATTGGCTTGCACCAAGTCTTTCTCATGAATTAATGCAGCACACTCAGAGACGTCACGATGTACTCACAGGTACAGACATCCACTCTCCATGCTGGAATACACACAAGTATCTAACTGCCGTGATGCAGCTTCAAAAATTTGTTTCAAGCCGGAAGTACGAAGTTGCTCAAAACAACAAATTTTCACTTTTTAGTGCAACAAATGTGCCCTAATAGTGTTTATAGCAGTGTGGGACACATATATGACTGTCAATAGCTCAAAAAATGTGTTTTGGTGTTTTGTGAACCTTTAAATAATTTTGGTCTCAGCGCCTATTTAGCTGTAAGAGTGCACCCAGATAGCACACGAATATGGGCCACTTTAGGCAGTTATGCGGCACTGGTGGTATTTCTATTCGGCTCAGACAAAATAAATGTGAGCCTGAAGTGGCCGACCTGTACAATGGCAAAGTGTAATCTGAATGTGAACCTTATGTGGCCCATGTGGAAAATTATAAATTTGACCCAAATGATGGAGGGCAAATGTGGGCCACAGTAGGCAAAAATGTGGCATAGTCATTTAAGGGTAATCTGGGTCTAAACCTAAAATGGCTCTTACATGTAAGTGCAAATGTGGCCCAGTTATCTTAAGACATATGTGTGCCACTTTTGGCAAATATTTGGCACAGTAAACTCTGGCTATTGCGGCTGTGATCCTAATGTGGCCCAGAGAAGATATGGAAAATGTGGCCTAGTTATCTTAAAACATATGTGAGCCACTTTTGGCGAATATTTGGCCCAGTAAACTCTGGCTAATGTGGATTTGAGCCTACAGTGGCCCAGAGAAGAT
>CAIGQZ010032901.1:1800829-1815376 GCA_903798205.1 Danio tinwini | reverse complement strand
ATATATATCATATAAAAATATTTATATTATATATTATATATTTCATCAAATTCGCAAGGTTTCACAAAATAAGCAGATAAAAATGTCTTTGCGAGTGTTTTTGGCTTACTACCGAGAGTGAAATGGTCGCCAAGCAACAGTCATAGGTGTGTGTTTGTAGAGTATTTTGCAACAGCTCTGAACGTGACTCAACAAATCAAATTTAAGGAGTGGAACTATCCATTTCATAATCTAATTTACAATTAAAAGCCAATCAGAACTGACTGGATTTTAAGAGCTTAAGCATTCAGTGGAAATGACAGAAATGTCACACTTTTATAATAAACAGAATGCTATTTCTATATTGGTGTGAATGCTGATGTACTGTAGTTAGTGTTATATTGAATCAATAAGCTCAAAGAAGTCATTAGATTACAATGATATCATAACACCTAATGGATGTTTTTAGACAGTGATCTGAAATGGTGTGCCTAAAACCCACTTAGCTGTTTTAAAGTCACTATTAACCACAACTTCCTGAGGCTAATTGTTTTGTATATATTTTTTTGCAGATTTCATCAAATTAGCAAGGTTTCACTAAATAAAATAAAGCAAATAAAAGACATTTTTAGGCACAGTACTGACAGTGGTGGAATGGTGTATGCTTGTACAGTATTTTACAACAATGTTGAACACAGCTCAACCAATCAGAATCAAGAACCCAAACTATCAATTTTATAATCCTTATGTTATAATATTAACAACCAATTTGCTTTTGAGAAGTTTAGAACTGCTTTTGAGAGCTTAAGCATTTATTTGCAGATGACAAAAAAAAACATTTATAATAAACAGAATGTCATTTTATTTTCTTGTAAGTTATAATGTAGTTAGTGTTATTAAGCCCCAAGAAGCCTGTTGTTTAAAATGTATTTATAACAACCTAATAGGCATTGCTAGGCACAACATGCATTAAAGTGACAAAAACATATCTTAGCTCTTCTAAAATCCCTATAAACCACAGCTCCATGTAGGTTTATTGCTATGTATATTTTTGTGCATTTCATCTAAGTAGCAAGGTTTCACAAAATACAAAAAAGCAAATAAAACAGCTGCTTTGGCTCGGTACTAGTGAAATGGTTACCGAGAAACAGTCAAAGGTGTATGTTGTTTTACAACAGCTTAGAACACAGCTCAACCAATCCGATTAAAGAACTGTAACTATCTACTTTAAAATGTCCTGTGATCATTTTGCATTTACTCCCCCTGTTCTAAAAGACTTGTGTTCATCTTCCAAAAAACTGAAAGAAATTCCTGTATCTTCATTGACAGTACACAAAAGTCCTATATGTGAATAAATGCCTAAAATAAATCTGTTCATCATATAAAGCTGTCATGCTTCCTCAAAAGACTTGTACTGCTTGATTCATATAGATCACTTTTATGATTAACTTTTTGAAGCTTCAAAGTAATGGTGCAACGGACTTTCAGTGGATGGAGAGAAATCTGACAGGTTTCAAAATATCCTTATTTGTATTTCAAAGATGAACGAAAGTCTTCTGAAAGTCAACATAAAGGTGAGTAATGATGACAGAATGTTTCAATTTTTTAGGGTGAACTCTCCCTTTAATCTTACAGAGAAAAATATTTTCAAAAGACTCTCCATGTGGCAACACAGTGGCTCAGTGGTTAGCACTGTCACCTTACAGCAAGAAAGTTGCTGGTTCGAGTCCCAGCTGACGTTTTTGTGTGGAGTTTGCATGTTCTCCTCATGTTCGTGTGGGTATCCTCTGAGTGCTCCGATTTCCCCCACAGTTAAAAGACATGCACTATAGGTGCATTGAATGAACCAAATTGGCCGTAGTTTATGTGTGTTTGTGTGTGTGTGTGTGAATGAGTGTGTATGGTTGTTTCCCAGCACTAGGTTGTGTCTGGAAGGGCATCCACAGCATAAAACATATGATGGAATAATTGGCAGTTCATTCCGCTGTGGTGACCTTTGATAAATCAGAGATTAAGCCAAAGGAAAATCAATGAATGAATGAATGATTCTCCATGTTTGTCTGTCTGTGTCACAGGGAAGGGGGTGCCAGCTCAGTCGACCAATGGCAGCGCACCTACCGGCGCTGCGCAGCCAATGAGGTGCACCACATCCGGCTGGAGGAGAGCAAGTTTTTTGGAGAATATCAGGGAAAGAGTTTCACCTTTGCCTCCTTTCATGCACATAAGAAGTAAGTCTTTGCTCTAGTGAATCTCTTTGTTTCCAAGTTAGTAACACTCATGCAGAACCTAATTTGACAAAGGGCAACGTGCTGCTGCATCAACATCAACACAGAAACACATTTACATTTTATGTCAGGTTTAGGCTGTTTACAGTCAGAGTTACTTCATCCCCTTATGATTTTAGGAATATCTTAAAGTTAGGGTTAAAGGAATAGTTTAGCCCAAGAGTTTATCTCATAATTTACTCACATTCAAACCATCATCAAGATATGTGACTTTTTAATGCTGTTTAATGGCGGTTGCTAGTGGCTTTTATTTTGAAGCTGATCTGTTGTTAATCTGATCTGTTGATCTGTTGTTAAACTTACTCAGTAACCACCAACCAGGGGGTTAACTCATGTCTTATGAGGTGGATCATTTTTTTAAAATGATACACTTCAATCACTGACTTGCCATGGGACGTCAAGACCGAGCGACCTATATGACACATTATGTAACATGGGTAGGTGCACGTTCATGGCATTTTAAGAGTAATATACTGCATACTAATATACAGTAACACCAAGCCAACTAGTTTTGTTGTTTGTTGTCGACTTCTGTGGTAAACAAACTGTGTGGAAAGTGGTTCCTACGAGATGGGTCTATTTCCAGAACCGCCGTAACAAATTCATCTTGCATCATGTACTGTACACTACCTGACAAAAGTCTTGTCGTCTATCCAAGTTTTAGAAACAACAAATAATAACTTGACTTCTAGTTGATCATTTGGTATCAGAAGTAGCTTATATGAAAGGCAAAGGCCTCTAGATTACGTATTATGTTACCTAAATAAAATATGATCATGACTTGATTTTTATTTATTTAATTAGGACAGTAAGGTCTGACTTTGCTTAGACTAAAGTCTTGGCACTTAACATAAATAATGTACAGTATAGAATATAAAGTCATGGTGCAGTGGAAAAATAATTAATATTGTGTATGACTCCCATGAGCTTGGAGGACTGCATCCATACATCTCTGCAATGACTCAAATAACTTACTAATAAAGTCATCTGGAATGGCAAAGAATGCGTTCTTGCAGGACTCCCAGAGTTCATCAAGATTCTTTGGATTCAATGCCCTCTCCTTCATCTTACCCCAGACATTCTCAATAATGTTCATGTCTGGTGACTGGGCTGGCCAATCCAAAAGCACGTTGACCTTCTTTGCTTTCAGGAACTTTGATGTGGAGGCTGAAGTATGAGAAGAAGTGCTATCTTGCTGAAGAATTTGCCCTCTCCTGTGGTTTGTAATGTAATTGGCAGCACAAATGTCTTGATACCTCAGGCTGTTGATGTTGTCATTCACTCTGCAGATCTCTTGCACGCCCCCATACTAAATGTAACCCCAAATCATGATTTTCCCTCACCAAACTGAGTATCTTGGATCCATGTGGGTTCCAATAGGTCTTCTGCGGTATTTGTGATGTTTGGCATGCAGTTCAACAGATGATTATACATCATATATGGGTTAATGTGATTTCACATCTATGTTGATCCTGTAACTTCATTCCAATTAGAAAATCTGATTTAAGGGATAGGTTTGCAGTTTATGTTAAATTTAGGTTTATAGTTAGGGTTATGTGCTTCTACATCACTGTTATCCACATATTAATCCCCTCTGATTTTAGGAATAATTTACAGTTAGCTTTAGGTGTGGGATTAGGTATGGATTATATTTTCGAACAGGAATGATGTTCCGGGATCAACACAGATGTTAATCCAGCATCGCATCCTACTTGGCAAAATCACACCCACCATTGTATAGGTCAGTCGCACACAACATGCATTCAATCACTGCTTTAAGTCAAAGATTGAAGTTTATCATTTAAGTGAGGTTTTTTTATATACTAATTTTGAGAGGATCACATGATTATGATTGAACACGGCTGGTCATGCATTAACCATGTATGACCAACCAATCAGACGATTACTGACCCACTATTAAGAGCCAGGGTTTCTTACTACAGTCATCTTCGTTTGAAGAATCCCCCCTTCCACCCCTACTCCTCCTCTTTTCCTGTCATAGGGCGACGCGGTGGCCCAGTGACTAGCACTGCGGCCTCACAGCAAGAACGTCACCGGTTCAAGTCCTTTAACAGACTGGCTGTCATTTCTGTGTGAAGTTAGCATGTTCTTCCAGTGCTCGCGCGGGTTTCCCCCGGGTTCTCCGGTTTCCTCCAACGTTAGTCAAACTTTTATCCATCAGCATATCTCTCCATAGCAATTATGTTCTGTCATCAACTCTTATTAAAGGGGGGAGTTCTCGAGATCTACCTGAGCTCAAAGCTCCCCTCTCGCCCTGCAAACGGGAGGGAGCCCAGGGCTCAAAGACCTTTTGAGCTCAGGGCTCTCTCCCGGGACAGCATGCCAAACTTGCTTATAATAAATCATCAGCTAAGTGTGAACTCTTGAAATGTATTGAAATATTTGTGTGTCAAAAACATATCAATCCACTTCGTGAGACACATGTTAACTCCTTGGTCATGTATGGGTTGGTTTGACTTTGGATTTATGCACTTTTTGGAAGCTTCAAAATAAAAGCCCCTATATCCAACACCTTTATACAACATGAGAGTGCCAAAATAAAGTGTAAAACTACACTGTAAAAAATGCTGGGTTCCACACAATTCGTTCATGTTGTCCCAACACAAACCAATTAAGTTAACTTAATTGTTTTTACAAATTTAAGTGGATCGAACATATTGATTGAAATTGTCCAAAAAAAAAATCAAGAAATATGTTGTTTCAGCTCATTTTAAACAACTAGTTTGAACAAGCACAAAAAAAAGAGTGTACTCCAACTGTGTTCGTTTGACAGAAAAAGAGTCATGTACACCTTGAATGGCTTAAAGGGCACCTAGTTTACCCCTTTTTCCAGATTTAATATAAGTCTTTTGTGTCTCCAGAATGTGTCTGTTTCAGCTCAAAACACCCATCAGATTTTTTATTATACCTTTCATAAGTTTCTATTTTATAGCTCTGCGCAGCAGGTAGCGTTTTTTGTGAATTGTGCCTTTAAGGCTAATTCTTCACGCCCACCGTTTCCACGTGCCTGTCAGTGTGCCTTAATCTCCCCAACACCTTGCCTGCGTCAGACAACAGACAGACATGAAGGAAGCTGATCTCACGTAATGTTTGTGAGAAATACTACAGTAAGAACTTTACCAATGAGTATTTGATGCATTTGTTGTCGATAAATCACACACAGTGTCATTACAAAGTTCACACACACACACACACCCTGCAGCCACACACACACAGAGAGCGCAAGCGTTTAGCTTTGCACTGTTTTTGCACGCAAATGTGACGAGACAGGTTAATATCCACTGCTGTATGGATATCTGTTATGTTAATGTACAAAATAAACCTGATTTAATGTCCACAAACCGGGATTGAAGTGTCTTTTATAACTCGTCACCTTGAAATTATAATGTTCCATCTGCATTCTGAATGATTTTGAGATATTGAGCTTTAAAGTTTTTGCATTCCATATAGCAAACAGTATGTGTGTAACATTTGTTTTTAAATAAAAAGTCTTAAAATGTAAACATCTAATTAAAAACATCCCATAATGTAAAAAAAGTTATCATTTAATGTCAATAACTCAATTTTGAAAAAAATGTCAGATAGAACCTTATAATTCTAAGGTGACGAACTGTTTTGACACACGGCTGTGGTGATGAAGCTGAAGTAAATCACTGTAATTCATTTCAAACATGCACTGTTTTAAAACATTTAAAACTTGTAAAACTTACTCTTGATCACATTTGATGGTGATTGATGATCCTAGCAAACTGAACAGACATTTTATTCCAGGTTGCTTGGTCCATTGTTTTTATGTTGTTAAATTGGAAAAAAAAAAAAAAAGGATTGTATATATGGACAGTATATGTAGACCAGGGGTCATCAACTATATTTGTCAGAGGGCCAGAGTTTTACCAGACAGCCTCCTTTGGGGCCAGACTCCCAAGAAGAAAATCAAATAAAAATCTAATTTTGGCTTAACATTATGTTTATACTTTTTCAATTTCATTACAAAACTGAAGACATTTGATTCAGGCTGCCATCACCTATACCACAGTCAACCACTAGGAGTGATAGATATTTTGCCTCCACTCAATTAGGCTAAGTCAACAAGGGGAAATGTAACTTTAGCCGTTAAGCACTGTGAGTAGCCCGTTTCAGCATTGTGATTTGAATTCAAGCCCACTTAACGTTTCATTTGATGTGCGAACATTATTTGTGACCTGTTTTGTTCTGGTACCAGGTTATTTATTTACCATGCTATTTTAAGTTGTGCCAAATAGTTTTTTATTTCAAAAAATAAAAATAAAAATATTCGCACCTTTCTCCACTGCATCCCTTCTTGCTCTTCATTACAAACTTCCGTCTGCACACCACACGGTCTTCACTTACGCTAAAACTTTAATAGCTTGCTTTAATAGTGTGGACCACTATTTTTTTTTTGATCCTCACAATTTTGGAATCCAGTCGTGGGCCGGATTGAATGGTTTAGCAGGCTGGATTTGGCCCGCGGGCCACCAGTTGATGATCGGTGCTATAGACCATTTTGAGGGATGTAAACAAAAACAATGGTCCCAATGTATTTTCTGTTTTATATTTTTAATTTCTATAGCTTCCAAATATCCAAAAAGAGACACATATTATATAGCTGTTTTAACATTAAGTTATGATTGAATTTCCTCTTGTTACAGTTATGAAATAGATTGATAAAAAGCAGGAATTGTTTATGTGCCAATGGCATCACCACATTGAAATGGTCTATACTTACACATGTCTGTCCAAAGTGCTTGAAAAGTAGATTTTTCACCATAGGTGCACTTTAAGAGTTGAGTAAATTATGGAGTTTTTTGTTTGCTTGTTTGTTTTGTCTCAAACTCATTTCCTGGAGTAATGCAGCTCTGCACAGTTTTGCTCCAACCCTAATCAAACACAGCTGATCCAAATAATCAAGGTGATCAAGACTACTGGAGACTATTAAGCAGGTGTGAGTTGGAGGTGGTTGGAGCTAAACTATGCAGAGCTGTGGCCCTCCAGGAATTCGAGACCACTGCTTTAAATATAGAAAATAAAAAAGCTAATCCAGCAATGTGTCTGAATCAACACTATACTGTTTGTATCTGTGTTATGGCAGATACGGTGTCTGTCTGATTGGGGTGCGCAGGATGGACACTGCCAACATTCTCCTGAACCCTGGACCTTGTCACATAATGGGAGCCTCCGACACCTGCTTCTACATCAACATCTCCAAAGAAGAAAACTCTGCGTTTGTCCGGGGCCACAGAGAACCGGTGCGGGGCCCCGGGGGTGACTCCAGAGGAGTCCCACAGACCATCTATCACGGCCTCACTCGCCTGCCAGTGCACAGCATCATAGCCAGCATGGGTTAGTAAGCCAACTAAAATCTTTCAATCTCAAAGAGTCAATATACAGATTTTTGCAAATAACAATTTATCTATCTGTCTTTTTTAATTACATTAAAAAGCCTGTAAAAAGTTGGTTTACTTAAAGAAAGTGAGTAAAGTGAGAAAAATAACAAGTTTACTTTTAAGAAGTGAGGAAACCTGTTGTAACTTGAAACTAACCAATAAACTTAAAGGTGCTTTATGTAAGTTTTTAACTCTTTTAAAGCATAAAAATACCATAATATGTGTGCATATATTTAAGAAACATCCCAAGTGAACATTCTTGTTTATCCAAAAAACAAAGCTAAAGTCAGATATTCTGCTTTAAAAATGTACGTGCCAGAACGGCTGTCTTTGTTTTTGTTCTTTTAACCCGCCCACTGCCATTTTAGCCAATTATATTTCAGCACCCTGGGTTGCCTTGTTGGAAAACCTTGTATTTGATTTATTTAGTATTGAGGGCTTTAAAGCATACACCCGTGACTGAAATTTAACCTCAGGTGAACAGTAGCAGACTCAATAATGAGACGCAGATTCAGAGTTCCACATGAGGGTATTAATTAGCAAATAATTCAAATATTACGTATGTAAACATTAGGTGAGCAGGTTACATTGTAACCCTGTGTCTTAACAACATGCTACGTGACGAGATTTGCAGTGATAAGCAATTTGACAGTTTGCACCAGACAAAACACAACAGTAATTTACATACAGCCATTCAGAAGCACACTCACTCACTCACGAAATGGTAATGTTTATAATCTAATTTATACATATTAAACCTCTTTAACACTATTAATTGTAAGTGCTGAATCACTCATATGTGTTGTATACTGTCTGAACTATCTGCTGCTGCTTTCATTTAGTATGGCAGTAAATGTCATGTAAAATGTCATTCAAACTCATATTATTAGCATTTAAGACAGAATAAAGCACATGAGGTGATCGTTGTCAATTTTCTGTTGCACAGCAGCAAGAAATAGAAGCCGTTTAAAATATGAATTCTAGTCGAGTTGGTTAAAACAAAAACTTCTTTTAAAATGGAGAATATTTCTTCTATTGCATGCCGTTGCTTTTTATATAGAACAAAAGCAGCCTTTAAATCAGCCTAAAAATCATTTAAATCAGCCTTTAGGCTTGTTCGTATGACTCGCTCCTGTTGGTCCTCAATCTGGCAACCTGCACTTTCGTTTGTTTGGATCCAGGAAACCACTGGGTGTCAAACTTACATACTGCACCTTTAATTTTTAAATGATGCGCATAGTTCATTTACTTAATCATTTAAATGAAATGGATTTACTCACTTTTAAGGAAAGTAATTGAATTGCTTTTAAACCAAAGAGTTTACTCACTTTTAAAAATCAACTAATCTTTTTTTTTACAGTGATTAGTCAACATAAGATGAAAAGCTGTTTTTTAGATGAAATATTGATCTTTTGCGAAGCATTCATGTATGCAATATCTTTGCATGTTTCTTACTTTGAAACGACAGGCTTGTCTGTAGTGATGCGTATGCTGGCTCTGTTCAATCATTTGCAGTGTTGAAGCTCTGCCCTTTACTTAAAACCAAGGTCACACTTTATTTTGATGCTCAGTTTCTTGAATTTAAGTTACATTGCATCTACATGCCTACTGATTCTCATTAGACTATAAATTGACAGTTAGGTTGGGGTTAGGGTTAGTGTAAGTTGACATGTACTTGCAAAGTTTCTTATAGTCAGTTAAATGTCTGCTTAGCAGCAGTATCCACAGATTTTAAACAGACAGTCTACTAATACTCAAATGGACCATCAAAATAAAGTGTTACCAAAACTAAAATATAAATCTTGATTGAACTTAACTACATTATTTACTTTCTTTGATCATTTGATTGACTTGGATGTGCAGTGCAATGTGTAACTGCTGCTGCTGTTACATTATAGCTTTAGACTATTAATTATTCACAGTTTTAATTCTGAAACCATAGCGCAAGGGTGCCCAAACTAGGTCCTGGAGGGTCGGTGTCCTGCAAAGTTTAGCTCCAACCTTAATCAGACACACCTGGGCTAGCTAATCAAGCTCTTACTAGGCTTTCTAGCAACATGCTTGCAGGTGTGGTGAGGCAAGTTGGAACCAAAATCTGCAGGACACTAGCCCACCAGGATCGAGTTTGGGCACCCCTGCCATAGTGTTTTTTTTTTTTTTTTTTGCAGACAAAATCTGAACAAACTGCAATAAATATTTTTCTTCCTTATACATTTTGTCTCGTTTCTAGTCCAAATATCTATGATTTGTTTATTTTGAGCTTGCTTAATTTTGACATTATTTCAAACAAGACATGTTTTGCTTGTCTAGAAAATGCTTCCTGATTTATTGATATTTAGATATTTGCAGTATAAACAAGACAAAAAAATCACTAGTTCAAAAACAAGTAAAAATATATCATTTTTTTGCAGTTTGTCCAGTTTTTGTCTGCAAAAATGCTATGATTTCAGTAATAAAATTGTGAATAATTTACATTCTAAAGGTCACAAATAATTGTTATTAGTATTATTATTATTATTATTAAAATGCTAAAGCTATTAATATTAGAATTGGGCAAATGTATTGTATTTCTTCTATCCTAAACAGACATGATCCTGGTTATCATATTTATTAAGTGTAATTAGGAAATAATTTGCACTGTATATTAAAAAAAGAAATCCGAGTATATAAATTACAGTAAGCCTGTCTGAATTAAATTATGTATTAGCATAATATGATGTATTCCGTGGAGCTCATAGTCCAGAAAATTAAATAACTCTTGCTCTTTACTGTGGACGTGAGATGGATGTAGACAGAAAATGAGAAAAATGGGGTTTAAATTGACTGTACAAATCACTTGGGGCTTTTGTTAGCAAAATGTTCTATTTCATTGCAACATCGCCATCTAGCGAAAAACACTTGAACTCAGGAAGCATCTTTAGAGGTTTGAGACACGATTGGAGTCGGTTTGCCAATATCCGTTGCTAATATTTTATGCAAATATTATGACTGTGCCAAATCCAAGACTTCCAAACTTCAAAATTCAGTTATTCAGCGAAAAGTAGTGTGTGGATCTCTCCTTTTCTTGTGATTCTCCCAAAAGAGGATAGTTCATCTAAAAAATGGAAATTGTATCATCATTTAGGCTAGTCACGCTTCACTTGTTACAAAACTGTTTGAGTTTCTTTCTACTGTTGAACATAAAAGTAAAACAAAAAAAATAAAATAAAAAAAATAAAATGCTGGTTGCTGGTACCAATTGACATCCTATGGAATTCGATGGGTACCAGCAACAGATGAAAGAAGACTCATACATGTTTAAAAACACATGAGAGAGACAAAATGATGAGGTATTTTGTATTTGGAACACTTTAAGATGGATTTAAAGATCTATAATAATAAACATTTTAATATTTTACTTACTGATTAGCTTACATTTTATTGCTAAATTCACACGCAACTATCTTTAAAACTTGCCATTTTCTCTCAGCTAACTTTTTTTTATATCTAAGCTATGTGCGATATCATTTCATATGTTTTATCATTTTAAACAGTTATTTTGTAACTAATTTATAGCAATCCATAGCAAAATATTGCATTAAACCATTTCACATTGTGTGTATTCTGTGAATTATTTTTGATTTAACATTAGCACTTAACACTGCTCCGTTAATTGTATTGCAATACAATATAATCGCATAATAGCAACGCTCTCCCACACTGCTCCTGTTTTCCATCATTGGTATTAGATTGCTAAAGCTGGTTTAACTAGAAATGTACAGTTTTGCACCATCACACTGATATCGTTTCTAGTCCTTCGGCAATATAGTTCGAACTGTAGTTAATTCACTACCTTACAAATACACCCAAATCCCAAAGTGTCTGTGTAATGCTCCTCATCAAATTACTTGGATTTAATGGAAAGGAACAGAATGCACCCGCTCTCATAATCATTTCTTCGTGTTTTCATAATCATTGGAAACAGCAGTGGATTTAGTGATTTGAGGGCCCTAAGCAATTTAATTCATGAGGCTCAACAGTCCTAATATGCATCCTCTTTTTTATATTTACTTTTTTTGCTGTATTTCTGAAATAAAAGTAATACATTCTGGATGTAATAATCAGTGTTGGGAGTAACACATTACAAGTGACGGAAGTTACGTAATAATATTACTTTTCTAAGTAACTTGAGTTACTTTTTAGTTTATTAGTTAGCTTTTAAAAAATAAACTGCTGAATTAAAATTAAAGTAGTCACAATGAACTAGTGAGTCAGTCAGTGAGAGAATGTGTTCATTATTTTGAACGCATCAAAGAAAAGGAAAAGGGGATTGTCTCAGTGAACAGTAATTTTACTAAAGACAAATAGTACAAACACATTGCTTTAAACTTTCAATATTCTGTATATACGGCATGTATAGCTCTGGGGTCAAAAAGTTCTCAGATAACATTATCTTATTTTTGTTGTTAATTGCAGAGCTCCTCTGTTAAAAAAAGTGCTCAAAGAGATCAAGCTTTAGTCAGGTCAGAAAAAGTAACGCAAAAGTAGCTCAAATGCAATGTAATGCATTACTTTACCCTAAAAATAAATGCAAATACTTTTTGGGGGGTAACTCAATATTGTAATGCATTACTTTCAAAAGTAACATTTATGGTAAAATGTTATTTGTTAGACACTCAACATACAAAATGTTATAAAAAAAAACTAGGTTATATGTTTATATATATATACACTGTAAAATAAATCGGTTAATTAATAGTTTCAATATTTTGTGATTTGCAAGGGTTTTCAGTTTATTTACAGTTGTGAATTGCCTTATGGGACCTTGATTTCTGCTCTGTCGACGTTTAATGTTGAAAATTCTACAGTTTAACAAAGTGACTTTTTTTGACATTTTAGTAGTCTGAAGTAATATAATGTATACAAAATATTATGTTGAAAAATAATTCTGTAAATTACAGAAAATGTACTTGAAGTTTTATACAAGGTTTTTGTGTCGTAATATACAACACCAACCCATACAATCTACCACTTTAAACTATTTAAAATGGTAACAAAAGTCACTTTTTTTAACTTTTCGAGGTTAAAAATTGTTGAAAGAGAAATCATAGTCCCATAATGCAATTCAAATGCATAAATAAATGGGGATTTTTTTTTTAAGATACAGAAAAGGAAATGGTTACAACATAACCCTCGTTCCCCGAGGGAGGGAACGGAAATGATATGTGGAAACTTCCATTATGGGGATTTCGTCAGAAGCCAATCATCTGAAAGAGTAATAAAACGGGCCAATGAAATGCCAATGAGTTGGCAGCGTCAGCGTGCAATCACAATCAATAGTGTAAAAAGATGCCAGCTGTGCATCGCCGAGTCACCTTTTCTAGCTGAAAAACCTTTTACTAACTTAGCTAACAGCTAAGGGGCAATCGCTGTGGCGAAGGAACATAGCAGTTTTGTTCTTCTGTGATGGACATCTGGTCCTTGGTGTCATCAAGTGAGAGGGCGACCATCTGGGAGGATGGAGGGCTTCTCTCACTCAAAGCTTGGAGGAGCGGGAGGTCCACGAGCCTGAGGGCGGCAGATCAACTCTCACTGTGACCCTCAGATCTGCCAGAGTGCCAATCGCGAGTTGCGGGGGACAACTGGGGTGGTTCGCCCTTTTGCAAAAGCAAGCCACGATCTCAACTGCGCAACAGACATGTCATCTCAGTGACGGCATGCACTGCCCATGAGCACCGCATTATCATGCTGGACCCCCAGACATGCAACACAGTGCTTGTGCCCATCATCCGGGAACAGGCAACCACTGCATCCAGTAACGTACGGTCGGAATGACATCTTGAAAAAAAAAGAAACTTGCTAAATACAAACCGCTCTTGTTACAATTTTTTTCCTTTTGTAGGTTATGGATAAAATATAGTAATTCTAATAGTTTAATAAAATGAACTTGATTTTTAAAAAACCTCAAGTACCCCCCCTCCCATTGTCCCACGACCCCCACTTTTGGAACCACTGGCCTAGGCTACTATACATTAAAACCATTAACGTAACCTATATATTTTTGTTTTCACAAGCCTTGGAGATGTAACGTATATTTGACTTTTTATAGGTCACCTATAGCTTTTGTCTTGAGTCACGGCTGCATTCAAAATGGCATAAACGGTTTCAAAGTGCATTATGAAGCGAACGCAATTGACAATATGAAGATCGCTAAAACTGAACTGTAAAAATACTTTAAAAGCAAATTACACGTAAGAAAGATTGAGATGTTTGAGTTTAAACATTGGAACATTCTAAATGGAACTTAGGGGTTTAGAGGGGATAACCGGGAAAAGAACACAGCCAGGAACTTCTAACTATAGCTCTGGGGTGCTTTTCCGCAAACCATCGTTAGCCAATTAAGGTCGTAAGTTCTGTCATTACCAGGCCCGGATTAAGAATTCAGAGGCCCCTGGGCGCATTGTCTTGTAGGGCCCCCTACAAGACCGCACCCCTATAGTTGAATTAAAAAAGATTAATATAATATTTTTAAAATAAAGTTACTCTATAATGTTTGCCCACATTTTTTCAAATAAATAATATACTTATATTTATAGTCTACAAAGATTTACCTGATTTTAACAGCATTTAAAGCACACTTTAATAAAAAAATACTAATATAACAAGTGAAAATTAATGGATTTTAATATACTTGTTCAAGTTCATTGAAGCAGCACTAAAACTGTATATTTAAAGGTATGTTTAATGTATAACTTCTACAAACTTATAATGTCTACAAAGCTATAATGTTCTACAAACTTATATGATTTGGATATAACACTTCTACAATCAATTCAATTCAATTCATCTTTATTTGTATAGCGCTTATACAATGTAGA
>CAIGQZ010032901.1:1766191-1785829 GCA_903798205.1 Danio tinwini | reverse complement strand
CAGGTTAGAAATGGGAGCAGAGTTTAAGACTGAAATAGTGTTATGATCACATATAAATTACACATATAGATTAATTATTACCTTATTACTTTAATTTGCTGCTGTACTCCTTATAAAATCCAGAAACTAAGCTTTTTTGCACAGGCCTATCTAAAGGGTTATTGGTGCCAACTGATGATCAACAGTAAAAAAAAATACAATTTTTACCTCTTCCCAACAGGGAAACAACCAACTATAAAAAAAAAATGTATGGTTATATGGTGTCATGGTTTTGTAATCTAACAAATGTGAATATAATGGAAGCCAATGGGGCAAAAACTGCCACCAACAGTAAATTAGGGAGAAAAAAAATTTAAAATCAATCAAAAACCTTGTCACCAAAAATCATTCTGCTAGCTGAAACACAGAATTTTTTTTATCCAAATTAAGACTCAAAATCACCCCAGAGTGGATGAAAACATCCCCAATAGCACATAAGGGTTCATTAAAAAGTTACAGACTGTGACTTTGACACACACAAAAGCACAGTCAGAATGTCTTCATTGTCCAAACTATTGGCTTGAGATGTTAGTGTGAAAGCAGTATTGCAAAACATTTTGCCTAAAGTTGTTAAACTTCATCTTTAGTCATTTACTGACTTAATCACAGTCTGTGTTCACACTCAAATGATGCTGATCATCTTCAAGAACAAATGGCCAGAGCTTGCTAATTACATTTCACACTTCAACAGATTTCATTTAGCTGATTTTCAGGACTGTAGTTTCACTATTTAGTTCGGTAAGACAAGTAAAAAAGTACATACATTGCAAATTAAACCTGAAACTGTACCTTTTGCCTTTTTTGGGGGGTAACTATATATTTTATTTTTATAACTGCAGCTTAGGTGAGTTTAAAAGCTTCTTTGAAACACTTTTAGCTACAATACTGTTCGAAAGTATAGTTACCAAAATCCTGTAAGACATACGTTTGTGTGCTTGTGCTCCTCTCACAGATGGGTTAAAGGCTACCCACTAAACTCTCCATACATCGGCAGCTCTCCAGCCCTCTGCCACCTCCTGCAGGAGAAAATGCCATTTTGCTGTCTGCGTCTGGATAAGGTTAAGTGTCTGCCTTTGTTCAGCTTTTTTATAAAAAATCCCAGTTCACAAAATCTTTATAACTACCCCTCTCAGGACATGAGATCCTAACAGCAGATTGTTTTCAGGCTTGTCATCACATGCCCTATGAAGATGCTCGCTCTTATGGCTTCAAAAACAAACTGATCATCGTGTCGGCGGAAAGTGCTGGAAATGGCCTCTATAACTTCATCGTCCCCCTGCGAGCGTATTACCGGCCCAGGAAGGAGCTCAACCCTATTGTTTTATTACTGGAGAATGTGTGAGTATCCTAAAAAAACAGAAACACCATTTAAAGGCTTCCACTCCACCTTTTTTAGGGGAAAAAAGCACATTTTACCTCACCCCCACAGTTAAACAGTTGAGTTTTTAACCATTTTCACACTTTTAGCTAGCATAGATCAGATTAGACCAGGGGTGTCCAAACTCGGTTCTGGAGGGCCAGTGTCCTGCAGAGTTTAGCTCCAACTTGCCTGCCAGACGTTACTAGTATATATAGTAAGAGATTGATTAGCTGGTTCAGGTGTGTTTGATTAGGGTTGGAGCTAAACTCTTCAGGACACCAGCCCTCCAGAACCAATCTTGGACACCCCTGGATTAGACAATTAGCATCTTGCTAAAAAAACGTTTTGTAAAATTGTTCTATTTAAATCTTGAGTGTTCTGTAGTTCCACCTTGTACTAAGACTGACAAGAAATTAACTATACTCTCAATCTGGCGTAATAATCAAGGAACTTTGCTGCCATACCATGGCTACAGCAGGCACATTGATATTTTGCAGTGACTGAACCTACCTGGGTACTATATTCAGGCACTGTGTAATATCATTGCGCCCGCTGCAGCCATAACCAAAGAATAGGGAAATTATTGAAACACTTTTGTAATTTTTGAAGAAGATGCTAACGGTCTAATCCAATTCAATTATCTATGCTAAGCTAAACTAAGCTAAAAGTCCACCTGCCAGACCTGAATGGCTGAAATGACTTCAAGAAATGGTAAATCTCAACAGTTTAACTGCATGGGGGTTGTAAAATAAGCATATTTTCACTCATGACAAAAAACAAAAACAAAACGGAGCGTTCCTTTAAACATCCTCCATTTTGTTTTTCACAGTGCTGACCACTTTTCTGTATCCATTATGACATGCAATTATCGTTTCTCCTGTAACGGAAAACTAATATGGAGAGATTCATTGTCATATAATGCAATCAGATGCAATAAAACTCTTGAGTCATCTTGTTTTTTTCCCTTAGCGGATGTGCAGCTGCAGGCTGAATTTCATTATTTAGATGCCCTGGGGCAGGGTGAAGCTCTGAGCTTTTTATAGACGTTGGGTTTTGTAAAATACCTGGAAAGAGACATTTATAATTTAGTTAGCAGCTTTTGTCAAGGCATTACCTTAGATTTTCAACATGTCTTTCTTTTGCTAGACCTGAGGCAGACTTCTTGGAGGCCATCTGCTGGTTTCCGATGGTTTTTTACACAGTGGGCTCCATTGACAAGTAAGAAAAGTTTCACTTTAAGCCTGTTTACTGTCAAACCAAAAATTATTCAGACACATTCAGCATCTCGTAGCTTAGAAAATGGTAATAAAATATGACACAAACTCTTTACATTAGAATAAATGTCAGCCTGGATCATAAAACTAGTCTTATTTTGCATCGAATGGGTAAATTTTTGGTAATAGCCACTATTGTTTAGTCCCTCTGTCATTTTATCGACTCCTCAACCTTGTGTTTTCAGTCTGGATAGTCTTCTGCGTTGTGGCGTGACGTTTGCTGACACCATGGTGGTTGTGGACAAAGAGAGCTCTATGATTGCAGAAGAGGACTACATGGCTGATGCCAAGACCATTGTTAATGTTCAGACACTCTTCAGGTAGGTTCATCCACATGAATCTTTCTACTGGAGGCGTTATTTGGGCCTTGACACCCCTCTCCTTATTGTTTCTCAAAGGCTTTTTCCAGCTCTCAGTATTATAACCGAACTCACCCACCCAGCCAACATGCGCTTCATGCAGTTCAAAGTGAAAGACCATTATTCTCTAGCTCTGTCCAAACTTGAGAAGGTGAGACATGAGTACAATAATAAATGATCTGCATTCATATTTTAGGCCACATTAAATTGATATCGCTACATGTGTTTTTCTTCATAGAAAGAGAGAGAGAGGGGATCTAACCTGGTGTTCATGTTCAGATTACCATTTGCGGCTGGAAAGGTGTTTAGTGTCAGTATGTTAGACACTCTGCTGTATCAGGTAACAAGAAAATGCGATTCAAGATTGAATTAACTGTTGGATCTTTTTGTATTTCTTTATAAAAAATCAGTGACAATATATAGTAAAGACCTTAAGGAATGATGCATAAAACTATGCCGTCATATTGATTGGATTTGATTCATGGGTTAAGTATTATTTGTTTTTGTTTAGGAAATAATGTATTATACACTGAGTCACTAATTAAATGCAATCTGCATACCTGCATACTGTAAACATCCCTTTGTAATTCCAGTGTCAAAGAATGTACCATTTATTATGACAAAAAAAAAAAAAATTGTAGTCTTTAATTTCCAGTGTAGGCAGATACAAAATTTCCAGGCCTGATTTGCATTTTTATCATCTCTTATACATATTTATATAATGTCAGTGATATGTGTGTGGTGAAGAGATAATGTGGATTCCCATAGTGTAGATAATGAAATTAAATCATGTCCATTTAGCCTCCTTTTAGTTAGAAGTTAAGAAATAAACCGTAAAACTGTTCAAAAAACATTCTTCACTTAAGTCAAATGTCTACAAATGTTCTTAAAGGACTGATGTTTAAAGTTGCCACTATAGTGTTTTAGGCTCTTATACACTTGAATAATTATGTAAATAACAAAATAATTTAAACATAAATAATTATGTTTAAAATAACAGTTTATATATATATATATATATATACAAAAAAATGTTTGTTATGTTAATCTGTTAGTTCATTTAGTTGCTCCGGGAAATTGGTTACATCTTGCTTCCACTAGGGGGCAAAGCACAATGTATATAGCGGTAGCAGTGTTGTAGCATGTAGCAGTAGCACATGCACTTACAGAAGCTATCTAAAACTTAAATACATTGTGATATAATATGTATAAGCACGTGGAAAAATTGTGTTTTGAAATCCCATTTTTGTGGATTCTTACTGAAATTATAGTATCACACATTTAGGCCCAATCCCAATTCTATTTTTTACCCCTACCCCTTCCCCTTGGCCCTTAAAATCGAGTGTGAAGGGGAAGGGCTTAAACAATTTACCCCTAAAAATTGGGATACCACTACAGCACCTGCACACGTCATGATATGTTATCATGAGCACTTACTTTATATGAGATCAGATGATCGTGACTGCTATAGTTATTCCAGTTGTGTTATTTTTGGTATTTATCTTCAGGAAATCACTGAAGGCATATATTATGTTATCATAACGATTTAATGTGACGAGAAGATCGTAACTGTACTGTGTATTTACACAGTGGCCATATTCATCTATGTAAACACACAAAAACAACATTAACATTATAGCAGACACTGTAAAAAGCTCATGCTCAGCCACTAGACTTTTCTGACAGGGTATTCGAGTGTCATCGAGTGTCAGAATGTTGTGGGACTGCTGTACAGGAGTTATTATTAGGGATTATAGATAGCAACATGTACCGGTTTTTATTTTAACATTTTTTTTATAAAAGCATGACATGAACGCGGTTATGAATATATTATAACATGTGTTTGTTGTAAAAATTCATTATAATGACAAAAAATACTAATTTGTGGCTCTCCTTACTTCCGGGTGCAGCAGAACTGCCACTGTAGCTTGTTTATTCTGGGAAATTTTCTTACCCTTTGCTTGTGAGTGTGGTCCTGAAAAATCTTTGTTCGAAGGGGTGTATACCACTTCCTCTTAGCCCTACGCCTTAAAGCTTAAGAGAATTGGGACACCCCTACCCCTTCGCCGGAACGTGCAAAACAAGGGGTAAGGGGAAGGGCTAAGGGTGAGAATTGGGATTGGGCCTAAATCAGTGTGGATGAATGTGGAGGAAATATATAATGTTATATATAACGCTCTTGGAACAATATCTTAATTTAAATTCAAAAGTCCTAGCTGCAGTTTCGAGCCATTAATGTAAATGTATTACGAATATTGCCCATATACACAATAAAAGCTATTGTTCTGTTCCTAATAAGTTTTGATGACCTGACCTAAGAAAATTTTTTCTGCTATTTGTTATATATTGCTTATATATTGCTACTATTTATGTCTGCTAAAATATATGTGTAGCGTGATTTAAATACTGTATTTCTTTGTAGTGTTATTAGTGTCTAACTTCATCTGTTGTGTGTGTCTTAGTCTTTTGTGAAGGACTACATGATCTCCATCACCAGACTGCTGCTAGGTCTAGACTCCATGCCTGGATCTGGTTTCCTCTGTGCTGTGCGTACAAGTGATCCATCACTCAATAACGAGACTATTAGGCACTTACAAGACTGTACACACATAGTATCTGGGCAACTACATTCATGATAATGATGGCCTTATTGAAACTGATGACACTGATATTGTTTCTTATAGATGAAGATCACAGAGGAGGATTTGTGGATTCGCACTTATGGCCGTCTCTACCAGAAGCTGTGCTCATCGACAGGAGATATTCCAATCGGCATCTACCGCACAGAAGCACATAAACTACCCGTCTCAGAGGTACAATATCTGTTGGGAATAAACTGGAGGCTCAAATGGCAGAGCTGGTACAGATATATCTGCACCTGTGGGAAAGCCCGCAGAGAATCTGTCTCATTTCGACGTCTGATACTGTCCACCAGAGGTCACATTTTAGGCCAGGGACGCATGCTTTCAGAGCCTTTCTAAATGAATGAATGAAATACGCTGTTTTCTAACAAGGCAACCCATGGTGCTTAAATATATATATTCATGTAGAGTTGTCAATGACAATTCTAAATGACGTTGTATTGTATAACAGTGGTTTGTTCTGTAGACAATAAAAAATACAGCTTAATGTACTTTCTCCAAAAGAAAAAATATTATAGGAAAGACTGTGAAACTTTCCTTGCTCCATTAAATCAATGAAATATTGAGAAATATTTGAAAAAGAATAAATATTGCACATTATGGCTAATAATGTTGACTTCAACTGTATAGGAGGGTTCAAACCTGATGAAAAATAAATATTGTTTTCACCTTTTCATTGATTCAATGCTGATTCAACACTCAACATAAATATTTGTTGTTGTTTGTTCAAACTACGTATTTAATATAAGCTCAAATAACACAAAATCTTGAGATTTTGTTGGGACAACGTAATTGTTTTATGTTCATTCCACCTAAAATTGTAAAAACTAATAAATAACTAATAAGTAGGGCCAGACAGAATCTGCTGACATTTTTTGCTATTTCTGCAGATAATTTTGTAAATAAAATGTATGCAGAATTATTTAGGAAGTATCATAACTAAAGACTTAATATATGAAATTAACTTTTATTTAATGTTTACAATGCAAATCCATTTAGATCCACTTATTTGGTAAACAAAGCATGTCTATTGTATAATATATCTACAGAAAGTCAAAAATATTACTTTACAACCTGCATTGTAAATAAATCAACATTTCAACACATAAATGAACATTTTCATAGTACTCAATATTATTACTGAAATAATTAAAAAAACGGAATAAACATAAACTGGGCTGCATGATGGCACAGTGGGTAGCATGTTCGCCTCACAGCAAAAAGGTCGCTGGTTCGAGCCTCGGCTGGGTCAGTTGGCGTTTCTGTGTGGAGTTTGCATGTTCTCCTCGTTTTGGCGTGAGTTTCCTCCAGTTGCTCCGGTTTCCCCCACAGTCCAAAGACATGCGCTATAGGTGAATTGGTAGGCTAAATTGTTCGAAGGGCATCCGCTGTGTAAAACATATGCTGGATACGTTGGTGGTTCTTTCAGCTGTGGCGACCCCAGATTGATAAAGGGACTAAGCCGAAAAGAAAATAAATGAATAAATATAAACTTACACACATTTACACAAGAAAATAAATAGACTCAGTAATGGGCTAAAAATGGGCATAAATCTGTGGATTTCTGCACACGCAGATTCCATGTGGGCCTGCTAATAGGTAACTTAATTTCTTCATGTTGTCCCAACACAAATCAATTGTGTGGAAGCCAGCATTTTTACAGTGAACGCTGGTCTCCTATAAGTGTATACATTTCAAAAAGTATTCAAATATTTAACTTTCTAATAATTCCACATTATTATCAAATAAATGCTCCATTGTGATGTTTGTCTCAGTCTCAGGTGTCCATCACGGTGGAGGACTACGAGGATACACGTGAGCCCCGTGAGCCTCTGCTCTGCCGCTCTGGTCTTCATCGCAACTCAACGTCATCAGAGCCACCCTCCTCATCCTCCTCATCCTCACAGGCCATGGAACACCCTCTACTGAGGAGGAAGAGCATGCAGTGGGCACGAAGACTGAGTCGTAAAGGTGGACGAGGCTCCAGCGGGGCGAAGGGAGTGGGGAGCGCAGCTGAGCGCATCACCCAGCAGAGGCTCAGCCTGTTTCGCCGCTCCGAGAGGCAAGAGCTCAATGCTTTGGTCCGCACACGCATGAAGCACCTGGGGCTCTCACCATCTGGATTCAGTGAGTGTGAATTTGAATTTTGATTTTATTCACCAGCAAGGACCACGCCACACTTTGAGCTAGACTTTAATGTAGAGATGTAGGGATGAAAATGAGTGGTAAGGGAAGAATGGGATAAAGGGGAATAGTGAATAGGAAGGTAAGTTGATTGGGCATCCTACAATGATGCCCAGAGACTCAGAGTGGGTTACCATCTCTGTAATGTAGTATATTAAAATATTTGGTAGAGTGATTGGACCCCCCGATTCACCCTAGGAGGGAAGAGAGGGTTATAAGGATTCTTAATGGGAAGCAAGGAAATAGAGGGAGGTTCGAGAGAACGAGATGACAGTGCTAGCGGGCTTGTCTGTCTTAAGTGTGAGTAAGTGATTGGTTAAGGAGGCAAAGTGAGGCGTGGTCCTGCTGCCGAACCTTTGTTAACAATTTACTCCATTTAAATGTGATAGCCCTTCGATTTGATTCAATTCATTTCTTAGGGGGTCCACCATAGTGTACTTCTTGTTAAAAAACATTTACACCTTGTTTATATTTGCATACACACTGAGGAACAATAAAAATCTGTTTATTTTTAGTTTATGATTTTCATTTGGCCCATATGACCAGTAAATCTTTATTTAAAACTTATTGATTTATTAATCTAACCCGTTTAGACCTGATTTATGTTCCAACTTTCAGAAAAAAATGTAAAAGTACATTTCCCCAGCTCTTAAGGCTTCCATAAATAAAAAAATAAAAATTATAATAATGTCAGTAACCTTTAAGGGATTATTTAATTTCTCTATTTCAATGGACATTGGGTCAAAACAGCTGTACTTCAAAAACAATATAGATCATTTCAATGTGGTCATGACACCCATGAACATTTCCTGCTTGTTGTCAAACTATTTTAATAACAGTAACAAGAGGCAATTAAATCATATCCAAACGTTAAAACAGCTGTTGTCACATTATTTATCAATATGTGGACCTTTCAGGATTCTCTGAAGCTATAAAAAAGAAAAATGTAACATGAATGTAACATTTGGACCATTATTATAGTTTACATACCTCAAAATGGTCTGTACCAACATGAAATTAAAAATAAAATAATGCAAATTGTCAGCCTTAAAGTTTCTTCTGAAGGTTGAAAACGTTTTAACTTTAATTTTGGGGATTTAGTTTTTTAGACTGCACCACTGCACATTATAATGGATAGACATTCAAAAAATAGTCCACACATAAATTTCTGCCATCATTTACCACCCCCCATATTTGGTTCAAACTTTTATGGGTTTCTTTTTTCAGTTGCACTCAAAGTAAGATATTTAGACAAAAGCTGGAAACCTGTAACCATTGACTTACACTGACAGTATTAGGTTTTTTTTCTTTTATGTAAGCACATGATTACAGGTTTTCAGCTCTTCTTTTGTGCTCAACAGAAAAAGAGAAACTCATAAGAAGTTTGGAACCACTTGAGGGTGAGTAAATAATGATTTTGGGGTGAACTATCCCTTTTATCTTTAAACCCATTATAATGTCCATCCTGAAAAATCCTAATTTAAAGCTTACCATTTTACAATTGATTAATAACTTTTATTATTTCTAAGCGTTATCCTTAATTTCTATACAGTCTATGAAATATATAAATAACTGTAAATAAACTAATTGAAAATGTTGCTTCTTTGGAGCAAAGTGCTGCCATACCTCTTTTCACCTTAGTGGATTTTTAAAAAACTTACAACAAACAGATATTATTTGCTGTTTGATTGCATGTGTATCTGTCTGCGGACCGTAACATGAAGGGGTGTAACTTTTAATAAGTTAGAGAGGTGTAACTTGCAGTTATCAAGATCCCTTTAAACCACACGTGTCAAACTCAGTTCCTGGAAGGCCACAGCTCTGCACAGTTTAGTGCACACCTGATCAAACTAATAGAGTTGTGGGGTAGGTATAGACGTTAGTAACTGTGATGGTTGGGTTTAGGTGTGGAGTAGGTGTAGATGTTAATAATTGATGTACAGCGCCATCTTGCCGACAACATAGTTTTGACATGAGGGTCTCCATAACTTCAAGTATGCTTCTAACATACCACAAGTTATGCCCCTGTATGTAATGCCCCTGTCTTGCAGTCCGCAGACAGACCCTACTCTTTAAATGGATGACAAAAGTCCAATATCATAGATAGCAGACTTTAAATTCAGGGAAATGCCCCAGAACCAAAAACAAAAACAAAAAAAACTATTGAACTGGACACAGGGTCAGAAAGGGCTAATCAAATTTATTTAGCGATTGTATTCAGTGTAGTGGAAAAAAACTCAACAAATGTATTTTCCCCAGCTGTTTCAAAGGAGGCATTACAAAAATTCTAAGGTTAGCGCTTGATCCCTGAGGTGTTTTTATTTTTATACTTCAGTTTGCTAGCTTTGCATAACTTCCATATTTTTTATCATTCTTTTCCATGATATAACCAATTGTTTTCTAGATTAAAGTTTCATCACAATGTCATCTGTAGCTATAAATTGCACAAGCTCTTTATATTCCAATGGCTTCTGACTGGCCGACAGTGTTTTAACGTTTATTATTGTTGTGGAAAAAAGATTCTGGTCTGCAAAATATTTTTCTATTTTCTGTCGAAGTTTCAAAAAAAGACAAAGTCTGAGATCTCCGAAGTCTTTAGGCAAAGCAGTTTATTGTTACTGCATCAGTAACAACAGAGACAGGTCATTTGAGTGTCTGATTAGTATAGGCTAGCATACAGTTTAAATACAATTCTTTGTCTTAACTCTCCACCCAATTTTACACATTCGCACACCTCCCTTAGCTTCTCCACTAATAGGATCTCAAATCTCTCAGATGCCCACCACCAATAGAATCTCAGGGCTTTTAGGGATTCTACCCATGTCCAGTTAAGGTCTTTCCTTCCTACTTCAAATGTGATGACTCAGCCAAAATGCAATGCTCAACAATATATCTTGTTCACTGTCCACTGAGCTGTCAACTGTAAGTTCAGCTGAAGTTCACGGGTACTCATAATTTTTTGGAAGTCATTACAAATGAGTGTGGGTGCACGTGCTGGCGTGCCTTATCATGAGTTACAGAACATAACGCAAGTGTCCTTATGGCCTTGCTTCCATAAATCTACTGTCATTGTGACATTTTATCCTGCTCTCCTAATTTCTCTTCTCATCCCTGACTGCATTTGCACAAGGTGACTTTTTATTTACCAAAGCACACATAAATGATAATAATGCCACAGGTATGGGTAATAATACAATTATAATACTGAAATCACTCAAATAAGCACATAAATGAGAGTAATAAATTTATTAGAAATTCATCAAGACACAATCAATTCCCCATCATTAGCTGAGAAAAAAAAACATTTGAAAGTCACCCCAATGATATCGTTTCTCTACATGTTTGTTGTTATAGTTGTGTTCTGAACTTTGCTGTAGTTTTACATTCAGAACCATTTTTAGAACTCTATTGTTATCATTATCATGCTTGTTGTGAACGGGCCTAAAACATATGATCTCAACATTGAAAACATAAAAAGGTTTTGAGCACCAAATGAGGTATGTTTAAAGATTTTAAGTTGGTCTAATTTTGAGTTTTGTATCCTCATGTCAGATGGTATGACAGACCAGGGCAACAGACTGTCCTATATTCTTATCAACCCTTCCCCTGACACACGCCTGGAACTCCATGATGTTGTGTGAGTATATCACAAGCATTTAAGCTAAAATTATTATTATTGCATCTAAGCCTTATAAATAGGATGCATATTATGTGTTTTTATTAATATTACACACAACTGGAAATAATATGACTTATGAAGAAAACATATCCAGAAAAAAATTATTATAATTATTTTTGCTTATTTATTATATATATATTTTTTTTCATTAAAATGATTTGGTATAGGCGACGCAATGGCGCAGTAGGTAGTGCTGTCACCTCACAGCAAGAACGTCGCTGGGTCGCAGGTTCAAACCTCGGCTGGGCTGGGTCAATTGGCGTTTCTGTATGGAGTTTGCATGTTCTCCCTGCATTCGCGTGGGTTTCCTCCAGGTGCTCCGGTTTCCCCCACAGTCCAAAGACATGCGGTACAGGTGAATTGGGTAGACTAAATTGTCTGTAGTGTATGAGTGTGAATGAGTGTGTGTATGTTTCCCAGAGATGGGTTGCGGCTGGAAGGGCATCCGCTGCGTAAGATCGTGCTGGATAAGTTGGCGGTTCATTCCGCTGTGGCGACCCCAGATTATTAAAGGGACTAAGCCGACAAGAAAATGAATAAATGAATGATTTGGTATATAAACAATGAATGACAACTTCAACTTCAATGATAACTCTACATGACTTTTTAAATATGTTTAAAGAATGTTTACGAATATTCAGAATCATTACCCAGCAGGCACATGACATCAACATGACGGCAGATTAACGTTGTACCCCAATGTCGTGGGACGTTGCATTTTGTTTGGAAATGAAAATCGGGTTGACGTCAGAATCAACGTCAGGCCAATGTCAATGGTTACTTTTGGTTACTTTCCAACGCAACATAAAGCATCAAAATATTAACGTCTAATGATGTTAATAATAAAAAAAATTATAATATAAATGTTATATAGTAATGTTATGTTATTAATGTTATGTAATAAATGTTACAGCTTGACGTTGTGTGGATGTTACCACTATGATGTCTATCAGACATTGGATTGTTGTTGCCATACCTGATGAATAAATGTCAGTATTTGACATCAATATGACATTAGTTTAAGATGTTGGCTCAACGTTGGATTTTGGTCATTTTCTAACACAACCTAAAATCAACAAAATATCAATGTCATCAACATTAGTTGTTATTGGACGTCAGAATATGATTGTCCTTAGATGCTGGCGACCTAAATCTAATCTAATATTAACGTCTGCTGGGTAGCATGACTTCCACTGTAGATGGTTAGCTAACACCTAAACGTAAAGAAACAACATATAGCCTGCTACATCCTTGCCAGTGTTTTAATAATAATTTCATGATGATCTTTGTGTTTGTTTATCATGCCTTGTCTCCTCACAGTATATCTGCTAATCTATCAGCACTTCTTTTTGATTGCCAACTGTCATTTTAAGTGCAAGCATTTCATTGTTGCCAGATATTGCTACAAAAACAAAGCAATTCCCAACCTCTTCAAAAAAAAAATGCATTTAAATATTGTATTTTGCAAAGATTTTCCCAGTGAAGGGTTGCAGCTTGAAGGGCATCCACTACGTAAAACATATCCTGGATAAGTTGCCGGTTCATTTCGCTGTGGTGACTCCAGATTAATAAAGGGACTAAGCTGAAAAGTAAATGAATGAATGAATTTTGCAAATATACAGAATTACTAACCACAAACTTCCTCTTCCTACTTTATTAAAGCCCAACGTACTTTATTAACGCTGTCAGTATTCATATTAAATGTCCATTGATGCCACATTAAGGTAATAATAACTATATCCTGGCAACATGGAAAAGTGGAGACTGTAGCCTCATTGTAAAGTACATTCAAAAACTACTGCATGTTCAAATTACGAATTTAAAATAAGTTGAATCAACACAATTCTTATGTTTTTTTGGGACAACTTAATTCTTTTAACAAATTTAGGTGAATTGAACAAACAATTCCGACATACTTTTTTGGGCTGGGCCCCACCCACCACCCTCTCCCACACATACACACTTTTCGTGAAAATCTTGACCGTCAAATCATGAACGTTTTCATCTGGAGAAAGTCTTATTTGTTTTATTTCAGCTAGAGTAAAAGTAGTTTTACATTTTTTATGAACCATTTTAAGGTCAAAATTATTAGCCCCATTAAGCTTCTTTTTTTTCGACTGTCTACAGAACGAACCATCGCTATACAATAACTTGCCTAATTACCCTAACCTGCCTAGTTAACCTAATTAACCTAGTTAAGCCTTTAAATGTCACTTTAAGCTGTATAGAAGTGTCTTGAAAATATCTAGTCAAATATTATTTACTGACATCATCGCAAAGATAAAATAAATCAGTTATTAAAGATAAGTTATTAAAACTATTATGTTTAGAAATGTGTTGAAAAAATCTTCTCTCCGTTAAACAGAAATTGGGGAAAAAATAAACAGGGGGGCGAATAAATCAGGGGGGGTAATAATTCTGACTTCAACTGTGTTTGTATATATATATATATATCCAAACACATGTCCTATTCTTATGCCCCATATGGTGACGCCTACATCTCCAAAAACTGACAGGTGGACAAATCTAAACTTGTTTCTTATTAAAACAAATATAAATATGAATATAATAAATAATACTGCTAATACTTATAACATTATACAAATGCTAATTATCATAAATGAACTGAAAAAAGGCATGGAGGCATGAAGAAGGCATGGAAGTAGTGTTTTTTATATTCATTCATTCATTTTCTTTTCGGCTTAGTCCCTCCACCAATCTGGCCACAGCGGAATGAACCACCAACCCATCCAGCATCCGTTTTACACAGCGGATACCCTTCCAGCCGCAACCCATCTCCGGGAAACATCCACCCACACACATTCACACTCATACACTACGGACAATTTAGCCTACCCAGTTTACCCGTACCTCATGTCTTTAGACTGTGGGGGAAACCGGAGCACCCGGAGGAAACCCACGCGAATGCAGGGGGAACATGCAAACTCCACACAGAAATGCCAACTGACCCAGCCGAGGTTCGAACCAATGACCTTCTTGCTGTGAGGCAACAGCACTACATACTGCGCCACTGCGTCTGCCGGTTTTTATATTTGTGTAGAAAATAAAAAAATTTAACATTTTAATCCTTTAATTGTTTTTCATATGTAAATATATTTGTGTATTGCTGTACATCCTGTGTGTATTAAGCAAAGTGTTTAGCGTTTGAACCCACATAGGTGCATAACTTATGTGCTCAGTGCTAGACTTGCTTTTAGATGTTCAATGGCGCAGTCTATTTCAGTTCTTCAAAATAGCAATGCGCCTCAACACACCTCTATTTTAGACCGGCACACCCATGAGTCCACAACGTGGTGCAAATGGATTTACTATTTAAACAGCGTGGTGCAAAACATGAAAATTAGGGTTGCGCAGGTCTGAAAATAGCAACAATTTAGGCCAAGCATGCCTTGCGCCTTATTGCGCCGGCTATATGATAGAGCGCTATATCTCTCTAAAAAAATATAATGTGCATTTCTAAAGAATGCTTCACACAGGTGATGCCTGAAAAACCACCTGTAGAAACTCTCTCTCTGTATGCACTTTACTTAAATTATCTTAGGGTATGTGTATAGTTTAAGCATATATAGTATGCATAGTTATTATTTAGTATCGTTAGATCAGTATGCTAGTTATGTATAAGTTTAAAAATAGCTCTTACATCCACTGTTGTGTTTTTATTTATGACTGTCTATTTATGTAGCACCGTGGTCCTGCGAGACATGACATTTCAAACTTATTTTTATTTTTTTTATCACCATGTTACATTAGGGGCTCTGTAAAAAGCATCAAGTATAAAAAACAATGTAATCTAACAGATTGTTGTCATTCCTGCAGGTATCTGATCAGACCTGATCTTCTGTCACCAGTGCCTAACCAGGCTGGCAGTCGCAAACCCAGCGCAGGACCAGCAGAAGGACACAGATTTGACACACAGGACAGCACTCATCTATGAACACAATCACCAACAGGCCACCAGCACGAGAATCACCTCCTGCACAGACGGAACATGCACAGATGTGTCTGTTTGTGTGTGCACGGAAGGATGGAACTGTGAGCTGAATCTACACTGTAAAAAGTGATCTTGCTTTTAGTTGCCTTTACTCAAATTCCATGTGCCGAGTGTCAAAACTTACACTGTTTCGAGAACTTCACTTTTTAAGCTTTCATTGCATCATACAATAGATTACACATCATGCCTAAGATAAGATACAATAATACTTTGCATTAACAAATTAAAGCTCGTTTTAGAAATTTTAGAAGTATTTTAAAATGCTGAATTAAAGGAATAGTTCACCCAATAAACACTCGCTCAAACGTCTTTGAGTTTATTTTTTTCTGTACTTTAGTTTTTTCTGTAAAACAAATACTTTAGAACTCAGTGGTTACTGGTTTGTAAAAATTTTCTAAATATCTTCTTTTGTGTTTAACAGAAAAGGGAAACTCATAAAGGTAACATTTGAGGGTGAGTTTTATTTTCATTTTGGGGTGAACTATCCTTTTAAAAGTTTAATCCCTTTAAATTCAGACCAGCATGCTAAGTTCACTTGTATCAAATTGTGATGTCAGATATTTTGTTTGTTTGCTTATTTGATATTTGTAAAATTGCATATTTTATGAGCGCACTAATGTATCAAAAAATTGTCCAGCACATCGAAAAAATGTGGCAAAAAAATCTAATTATTAGTTCTATCAGTTTAAATTTCCAAAATCTAGAGAAATATTCTAGAACCTATTCTTCCACCTCTGTTGTGGCCACTTATTTGGTCCTGGATTTGATAGGTTTTATTTTGTTTTTGTTTTAGTATACACTACTTGACAAAGTCAGGTCACCTATCCAAGTTTTAGGAACAACAGATAATAACTTGACTTCTAGTTGATCATTTGGTATCAAAAGGCAAAGGCCTCTAGATTACGCTTCTTTTACCAAAATAAAATATGATCATGCCCTAATTATAAAACATTTAATTAGGACAGTAAGGTCTGGCTTTTCTTAGACAAAAGTCTTGGCACTTAACAGAAATCATGTACAGTATAGAATATAAAGTCATGATGCAGTAGAAAAAGAATTAATCTTGTTTATGACTCCCATGAGCTTGGAGGACTGCATCCATACATCTTTGCAATGACTCAAATAGCTTACTAATAAAGTCATCTGGAATGGCAAAGAAAGTGTTCTTGCAGGACTCCCAGAGTTCATCAAGATTCTTTAGATTCATCTTCAATGCCTCCTCCTTCATCTTACCCCAGACATGCTCAATAATGTTCATGTCTGGTGACTGGGCTGGCCAATCCTGGAGCACCTTGACCTTCTTTGCTTTCAGGAGCTTTGATGTGAAGGCTGAAGTATGAGAAGGAGCGCTATCTTGATGAAGAATTTGCCCTCTCCTGTGGTTTGTAATGTAATGGGCAGCACAAATGTCTTGATAATACCTCAGGCTGTTGATGTTGCCATCCACTCTGCAGAACTCTCATAAGCCCTTGAATACTGAATGTAAACCCAAACCATGATTTTTCCTTCACCAAACCTAACTAATTTCTGTAAGAATCTTGGGTCCATGTGAATTTCAATAGGCCATCTTCAGTTTTTGTGATGATTGTGATGCAGTTCAACAGATGATTCATCTGAAAAGTCTACCCTCTGCCACTTATCCAAATGATCAACTAAGTGAGGTTATTATTTGTTGCTCTTACAACTTGGATTGACGACTTATATATATATATACTTACCATATTTTCCATAAATAAGACAAGTTCTAATATATTCATTTCTACTGTCCTGACCAAAAAAACTAAAACAAACATAAATTATCATTTTACAACAGTAGATTTGTTTTGGTGACTAGAAATCAGTAAATGTCAGCAGATAGAATGTTTAAATGAAATAAACCAGAGCATGTACCTTAATGTAAAAGATTGACACAACCTGTGTTATTGTATAAAACAAACCTACTAACCAAGAGAGATTTTCAGGATAAAAATGCATTGTAAAGGCACGAGTCATTTATAGTTTCTGAAAGATTATTTTTTCAGCATGTTCTACACTAAAAGTTCCTCTTGGTCAGTAAAGAATACATTGGTTTGATTACCAGAGAAGACTGGTAAACTGATAGAAGTTTACATTAGATACACTGTAAAATGTAAATAAATATACAACTAAAACTCAAAGACCACTGCATTGCGACAAATTGTTGTTTTGACTATTAAATATGTAGATTTCTTTGTATCAAACATAGGTAGAGAATACATATGTGTTGAAACTATATTAAATGAATGAAAAAAGTCATTTTTGAATCAAATTAACATCATAAATAATAAAAAAAAAACTAGTTTAACATGATTACATACATCTTGATTCCAAACTTTTGTACATTTAAGCAACAAATCACTTTTTACAGTGTAACTTTAATCCTTATTTTGTTACTAAAGGACTAATGGAAACGCATGGACCTTTGAAAAACGCATTTACATTTGAGTTCAGCATCAAATTATTGTTGATGCGAGACAGCCGAGGCCACGTAAGTGCATTTACTGATGTAACCTGTATTAGTCTCTGTGCATGTGAATATACGTTGAATAGCCAGCACTGCCAATCTCGACTTGGATCGCCAAAGGAACACATGTTGCCAAATGTATACACAGGAAAGATTTGTTCTCTGTTGCTTGTGCATTCAGTGTCTGTCAGCCGCTCCGAGGACCATGGGATGTTTTTGTCAGGCCATATTAAAAAGGCGGTGCTCGTACATTTCTTGAATGTTTTCTAACACTCTTGTTTCCTGAACTCTCGGGAATTTGCTTTGCAATAAGCAAGGCAGACAAAAAACGACTTTATTAAATGGACCAAATGAATGATCCACAATCTTTATCATTCTTACCGCATTAATCTCAAGAGGAGGCTTTCAGAAATGAGGCTTCCATGTCTTATATGGCATTTTTAAATAATCGTCATTTGATTCTTTAAGTGCCATGGCGTAAGTCTGTTTGATGTTTGCTTTGATAAGATCATCTGTTCTGCTATTGCTTTGTGGGTTTATTTGTTGTATTTTTTGTTTTCCTTCCCATTGAGATGTCAGTGCTGTTTTATGTCATGTTTATTATCCTTTTGCTGGCATGCATGCTAAAGATCATGCATGTGTAGAGGGATTTGTTTTGTCCTGCCATGAAGAAGTATAGAAGTGAGCGAGAAAGTACTGTCCCGCTCCTGTCCATAATGCACTATTGCCTTGATTCAGTGCCATTCAAACATATATGGAACATAATAAAATCTGCCAAATTGATGGCTCGTCTCTTATTCTTCAGTGTGTGGCTTTAACAAGGGTTACCAAAGTATGGTGAGTAAAACAGTTTTTAGACCATAAATATATTTACTTCCAAAACAGGGATCAAGGTCTGTTTTAGAACAGCCTAACATTAACAAATAAATTTTTTGAGTTGAATGCTGATGGACTGCTTTTTTTAAGTCAAAGTATATTTTAATAAACAGAGAGAATTACTCACCACAATTAAACCGCAAACAGAACTCCCAACACATCTCTGGCCAACCTGAAATACCATTGCACTGCTCCATTACCTCACATCCAGTGGCAGAGCTAGAATTTAGAATTTAATTTATACAGCTGATTATTAGCCCCCCTGTTTATTTTTTTCCCCCAATTTCTGTTTAACGGGGAGATTTTTTTCAACACAATTCTAAAAATAATAGTTTTAATAACTCTAATAATTCTAATGACTAATTTATTTTATCTTTGCCATGATGACAGTACATAATAGTTTACTAGATATTTTACAAGACACTTCTATACTTAAAGTTTTAGCCTAAAGTGACATTTAGAAGCTTAACTAGGTTAATTAGGGCAACTAGGCAGGTTAGGGTAATTAGGCAAGTTATTGTATAATAATGGTTTGTTCTGTAGACTATCCAAAAAATTATTGCTTAAAGGGGCTAATAATTTTGACCTTAAAATAGCTTTAAAAAAATGCTTTTATTCTAGCCGAAATAAAACAAATAAGACTTTCTCCAGAGATAAAAAAATATTATCAGACAAACTGAAAATTTCCTTGCTCTGTTAAACATCATTTGGGAAATATTTTAAAAAGACAA
>CAIGQZ010032901.1:1704679-1746526 GCA_903798205.1 Danio tinwini | reverse complement strand
CTGTTTAGTCTGTGTGAAGATATGATACATTGTTTTATCAGGAAGTTGATCCACGTTGGAGGATCCATCAATATCTCATGGCAATTCATAGCTTATTGATTTAGTGGCTAATTTGTAAGAATTCATACGATCGCATTCATACAATTTAGTACGATTTGCTTATCCCAAATAACGGTTGGGTTTAGGGGTGGGGTTGGGTTGGGTGCCAAGCCTCCTTTTAAAAAATTTTACATTTTTGTACGACTGAACTTGTACAAATTAGCCAGTAAACTGACAAAACCTAAAATAGTTATGTTTCCTTGTGAGATCAGGCTAGAGGATTGACACATAAGCACAGAAAAGAGATGTGTACCTGCAAAAGACATTGTTCAGTCAGAAATGTTTGTCTGAGTGTGAGTGTGAGTGAGTTGGGGTGATGTGTAAGGGGATGTTTTCTGTCTGATGGATGAATATAGTCTGAATACCCATTCATTTCCTATAGCGGTCACTTTTGACAGGGAACACCACAGGTTTAACAAAATTGATCAAATCACTCAAATTTCAATGAAAGAGGTGATCATTACTTTTATATCTTCAAGTGCATAGAGTGTAGGATATCATAAGGCCTTGAGGCAATCAGATGTAAAACACAATATTTATGAGTGTTTTAAATTGTAAATCGGTCAAATTTGACCCGAACATGACAGGAAGGCTAGTATATTATAACAAATAAATAGCAAGTCTAATATTTCCAGATGCATCAGAATAATATAGCTACTAGCTAACAATGTTTAAACAATGTTATCAAATGTACAATCTACATCATTCTCATGGTCACTAAAAGCCAACTCATCTTCACTTTCATCTACAGGAAGAGCCAGTTCTGTCCTTTTCTTCTTTCAATTACCATAGAGCATGGTGGTGCTCGCTAATACACTGCTCTCTGTATTTATATCTAATCAAAAGTATTACCATTTAATTTAAATTTTATCCATAATTCAAATCCTATTACCATATGACTAATCAACATTATAGTACTAGCATTCATGTTCTTATTGTTACAAATTAAAAGATCACAGCTGACCTTGCTAGCTAGATAACCCTTTACAATATTGCAATTTCCACTATTGGACAGTGTTGCCATTTGGCAACACATACATTTGATCGATTTACAATAAACTAATTTAATAAAAACTTTTTTTTATTGTGAATATGTTATCATAACTTACTGGACATGATGTTTCAGATTTTTTTTGTGGATCTGACATAATTTGATCCTTTGTTTTTATTGATGTTTACATGTGCATTCAGCAACTACTCACAATAAACACCAGTCTGTCAGAAATCGCGCTACAGAAAAACACTGCATGTCATGTGACTAAACCAAAGCACATCATTGGCTACACTAAGGTCTTCTCTTTCCAACAAAAAAGTAGGATGTTGGTCTAAAAAAAACAGTGGCAGGGAAAGCTACATAAACATCATGTTACCATATGGCAATACCATGCAGTAGAGGGTTAACCAATTTACCTGATTACTAGCCCTAAACCGCTCCTGTCCCAAATTTTTTTGTAATGTGTTGCTGGTCTGAATGGCAGGAAACGATGCATATTTACAAATGAAATGAAGTTGGCAAGACAAAAAATGAAATATGTTGTGTTCATATTTTCTGCAATGAAATAGAAGTCAAAGTAAATTTAGAAATCACTACTTTCTTGTTTTATTTGCTTTTTTCTGATTTGGGGTTGTAGTGTGTACACAGTCATATTGGATTGATATAAAAACATCCTCCACATCCTCCTTTTTTAAATTCTAATGTTAAAGCAGAATCCATATCCCAGCGATTTTGAGGCTGAACCATAGTGACTTACTGCCCACTGTATTGATTGACAAAGGCATATTACTATGCCTTAGCATCATTGCATATTATTATGTCCACAAGACAGGGTTTGCAAAGAAACTAGGATCAAAAGATCTTTTCCAACTGTTTGTGATCAACTGCACCTCGATGAGGTAAAAACATTTTTAAAACAATGCATGTTGTCATCCCGTTCACTTGTGTTTTGTTTTCTCGGCGCACATGCCCTTGCTTTGACAGCTTACCAAGTGCTCCGCTGTCTCACCCCACTCATTATTACCCCACTAGATTATTATATTTTCCTATCTTTAGTTTCTCTCCATTAGTCTTCCTATTTATTCCTTTTATTCTCATTGTTTCTCAGTTCTTGTGTTGTGTTGTCTTGTCTCGCTACCATTTTAGGCTTCAATGCCAGTTTTTAATTTTGTTTTGTTTGGATTTTATTTTTGCTTTATTCTGTACTTTTGCCCATCAGCGAGCTCCCTGCTCTCTCTCTGTTTGCCTTGCACCCTGCATGGGTTCTCTCATCCTGGTCAGCAGCACCACAATGTTAACCCCTTTGCTGACTGCTGAATTAGATCACCATGCGCCCTCTGATGGACTACTTTAGTATTGTTTTTTTTGTTTTGTTTTTTTTGCCTTAAACCTTAATTGACTGGCAATTTGGATCGCTGCCCTGCTGAAAAAAAAACTGCTTAAACCAGCCTAAGCTGGTTGGCTGGTTTTAGCTGGTTGAGCAGCTTGGTTTTAGAGGGGTTTTGACCATTTCCAGGCTGGTTTCCAGCCATTTCCAGCCTGGTCTTAGCTGGTCAGACTGGAAAATGACCAGCTTAAACCAGCTAAAACCAGCTTGGTTTTAAAAACATAGCTGGTTTTGGCTGGTCAAGCTGGTTTTAGCTGGTCAAATCCCAGGCTGGATTTCTTTATTTTTGCCAGGATTTTTTTGTTGACTTGTACTTGTACCTCTCCTGATTTTTTTTCATGACACATGTATGTAATAAAGAAAAGATAAGCACTAAAATTACCATATTTGCATGTCAATACACAACTATAAATGAGGACACTTCAATTTCACAAGAGCTGGTCCCAGTTTGTGGACATTAAATCAGGTTTGTTTGTACAATAGCATAATGGATCTGTAGCAGTGTCATTTACTTGTATCCTGTCACATTTGCCGCTTGAAAAAGCACAAAAAAAGTGCGAAGCAGATGCACATGTTGGAACGGTGGGCAGGAAGAACCAACTCATTTTCATTTAAAGAAGTCACTGTCATCTGATTTATCTCACAGCCAAAGTCAATCATTGTGATTCATCAACACATTTTTACAGATGATTGAGGATCAACAGTAAAACCGGGATAGAGCGGCTAAGTGAATGTGGTCTGGACTGTGTGGATGAGGCTTATTGTGTTTGAGATGCTGTAGAAGGACAGAATTCCTGCACTGTCATCCACATACACTCCTATCATACGGCTAATGGGTTTTACAGCGAGATCAGCCCGTTTATTATTGTGCCAAAATGAGTATCTGGATGGAAAACAGGCTAAACCCCAGGACTTATCATTACCTCCAAATGCACACTCATTACCAAATCCCTTCCTACTGATGCTTTTGTAAGATACTGATAGTATCACACCAACATCTCCACTCCAATCTATCTCCCAGTAACAGTGTCCACACACATTCTCTCTGCACAACACCTGAGGCCAACCATTAAATTTGTCAGGATGATTAAAATATGGATGTGCTGTTTCAGTACCAGTAATCACTCTGTTGCTCTCAGACAGACGGAGATGATCATTCATTGTGTTCAGATCCAGAGTGAACTGATGGGAATCTGATGGAGAAAGAAACACATCAAATTCAACAATGATAAATCTTTGCTCTTTTAATTCTCTGTATTGTTAATTTAGAAATATTGAAAAAAATCTATTAAATAGAAAAAAAAAACAGAAGAAAATCAATTGTGTCCAAAACAAACATCCCAAGTTGGGAAAAATCATTTCCGGGTGGGACAATGATGATTTGTCAGAGGTTGTAGGAGTTTGAAGACTGGGGGGAGGGGGAGGGGGTATTTGAAGAAGGGGGAGGGGGGTGATGGAGGGAGGGAGGGATTCATTGGAGAGGGGTGTGTGATATATTTGAGGACCAGGGGGCAGATTTCCGGGAGATTATCATTCGTTTGCGAGCATCCTGGAGTCCCTATGCATATGCGGGAGACTCCCGGAACTTCAGCCGAAAGTATCTGGATGCAGTCTTAATTATGCAAGCTGAAAATGCAAGTCAATGGAGACAATGCACTCAATGGAGCTAGTGACTGAGGGGTAGGGTTAGGTGTGCACATTAAAACCATTGCATGCAGTTCAGCTTGCAACTGCACCAGGGGTCCGTTCTTCATACCTCGCTTAAATAATTTTAGATGATTTGACAGATCCTGGATCTTTTAATGATGATAACTGATCTCTGGCTAATTTGGTTTTTCAAACAAATTTTTGAATCAGATTAAATGTCTGAATGAACTGATCTGAGATCGCTGCGAGTGTTGTGAAGGACAGATCTATCAATCCATGAAATCATGATCAGCAATGCAACGATTGGCTGATGGCACTGCAGCATGATGGCATCATCTGATTAATATTCAATCCATGTGAGCAAAATTATATAAAATACATAGTAAACTGTTTGTTAAATAAGATACCCAATAACTTTCCACATTTGTTGTGGGCTGCAGGCGTTACATAGCTATTTATTTAGTTTCACATTTAGAGTGGATTTTCTTTATTATTGAAACCTAATGCCAAGTTCAGCCTGCATGATTTTTAAAGTAATCATGTCACAGATGTTTTCACACTGCCTGACTATCTAAGCTAGTGTTTTGTCGCTGCTTTGTTTACACTGCAAGATGGATCAGGCACAGGGAGTTTAACACTCATGCCTTTACAATAGGAAGAATCGCCGACATCTTTGTCCAAACTGTGTTTCACAACCAAAAACACATAGTATATATTTTGCTATTAACTACATAATGAGAAAGAATCCTTTAATGGAGAAGAAAATGTACATATTTGCTCACTTGGTTTTAAAGGGAATTAGCAACTTTCTTTTTTGACCCGATTTTAATATTATTCAGTTGATGCGTCAGACAGACGCGGGTGCTCCTGCCAAATTTCCACTAGTTTTTCCTCTATTTCTTGGGTACAAATAAACTGAGATGAGCGCTTTTAACTTCTCCCCCAACCTCCCGCTGGTCTGCAGGTACCATACTAGTGGATGCTGCTCTCTCATTGGCTGTAGGGGATCGCCAAAGTCAAAACTCATTTCACACTGCATGATTTGAATCGCCGACAGCTACAGCTATTTAGCATGCCAAATATCTCACGGGTATCTGCGATTCTCTCTGATCGCGTCTTTGATAGTTCATTTACTGTGTGATTGTCTCTCGCTTGAATGAGCACCGATTTGCCTGTGATTTCAGCCATTTGTCCGCAATTTCTCAAAACCTGTCGGCGAACCAAAATCAGGGCTAAAATCACACAGTCTGAAATTGGTATAAGCCTATTCAAGTTTCTTAAGCGACAAAAGGAATAATAACTGTTTAAATAAATTTTGGATCAAAAAAGCATTTTGATATTGGTAACGGTGTCTGCAACTTTTGCGAAGCATCAAATCACCGGCATATTAGCTGTCAAAACACATGCATGACTGCGTTCCTTAAAAAAAAAAAAAAACAGTAGAATATTGTGCATGTCTATTATCATACACAAATTGTACCAAACCTGGGTCCGTACCTTAAAAAAGTATGTGCTTGTGTCTAAAAAGTCCATATTCATAAATGTTCTCTTTGAAACCATTAAGGAGAACCACCCCAGTCTTTGTACATTTATTTCGGAGAGCAGATTGCATAAGTTATTTATATATATATTTAAACTTATACAATTTTTATAAAACTATTAAATATCAGAATTCAGTACATACTTTCAGTATTACCTTTGCTTGAAAAGACCCAATCTAATCCTGTTTATATGAAATAAGCCTGCTCCTCAGCAGGTTTAAGCTACTAGACCTGTTGCTATGACAACAAATCTCGGATGAGTTTTGAAGAACAAAATCATCCTGGATCGTGTCAAAATAACCAAATCAATAACCAAAATCCACCTAATTAAGTAATTCACGTACGAAGCACAGACCCCAGGTCTGCTTCCAGACCCTGCTCATTGTGTAGCTATTAAATTTAAAGAACTTACATCTCAATACCACACCTACTGCTGAGGTTTACCACATGCATTCAGAAAAACCTGCCCCTTGACCTCACTGAAAACGCTGGTGATGCTGGCCAGCTGGGGGTCTTATGTTGCTATTTCTGTTCCTTTAACTTCCTTGTCCCCCACCAAAAGTCCATCAAATATATACTCTGCATCAGTTCCACTCTAGCTATCCTATATAAACAACTCTGCCGCACTTCATTCATTTTCTTTTCGGCTTAGTCCCATTATTAATCTGGGGTCACCACAGCGGAATGAACTGCCAAATTACCCAGCATATGTTTTACGCATCGAATGCCCTTCCAGCTGCAACCCATCACTGGGAAACATCCATACACACTCCTTCACACACATACACTACGGACAATTTAGCCTACCCAATTCATCTGTACTGCATGTATTTGGACTTGTGGGGGAAACCGGAGCACCCGGAGGAAACCCAGGTGAACGCAGGGAGAACATGCAAACTCCTCTGCCGCACTTGTGAATTCTTATTTTTGCTGTTACTCAAAATAAAAACAAATATGCTCAGAATTTTCACAAAACAACAAAATAAGACTCTATAGGCATGAGTTGCTTATCCTTATTTGGGAATAACAACAAACAGAAGTATGATGGTTTTCCTATCATCTGGTCAGTGTATCACCAGCATCTCAATTCTGATTAAATACCCAGTATCCAAATCATCAATTATAAATCTCTTCTATCATGTTCGTCATCTCGAGCTCTTTTAATTGTAGTTTGTCAGAATGTATGAACATGATCCCCATGTCATAATGTCAGACTGAATGACAATCAACATGTGCCAAATATATGTGACACATTCAGTAACCCACATTCTAAAAGGATCTAGTTTAACACAAAAAAAACACAAAAAAGGTGTTAATTTTTCTCATAGCATGCCTTAATAATAAAATCATAAAAAAATGTTTCAGGATTTCCACAAGCGGCTTTGAAGTTGTCATGCTAATTGCATGATCAGCACAGTGATCCTATTGATGTGTTCCTATTGGAATGTTCCAAAAGGTTGTTTTTACATGACGTCATTGATGAAGCGCAAAATTCAGATGGAGGCCAGGAAGTGATACTTCTACATAGGAATCGTTATCAGAACATCAAAATGTTTCTGTTTTATGTTGTTTATAATTGTTTAAATCGGCAGAAGAAAAGGAGGCATATAATAAAAAAAAATGTCTATGTGTACAAACTTTTTTGAACGCGATAATTCATTTGACAGCACCAATAAAGATTATATACAGGTCTAGCTATGTGTATGTGTTAATGTGTTATATAAAAATCAGACCACCACACTTATACAAAATCCAGGAGAATATAAATAACGTACCCTGCCATGTAATTGCTGCAATGAACTCTCCATCTTGTTCTGCAATAATCTATGTCTTTACTGGCGTTTCGGTGGAATAAACAACTGTAACGTTAACATTTATATGCACAGCAGTGGTGAATGTTTGTTGATGGTAAGTTCATTGACCAAACAAAAGAAATGCAACCCTTCCGACAAAACCAGATGGTTATTATTGTGGAGCAAAAATAAATAAATAAATAATAATGTAGACTATGTGTCCATGTTTTTGTATTTCATCTGTTATTTTGTGATGTCTGAAAGATATCCGCATGGGGGAAAAACTATAGTAAATTATAATAATCATGTTTTTGAACCACATAGTAAAGTGTATAATGTGTACAACTCTTTGTTAATGAATGCTACAGAATACTGTAGTAAACTGATAAAGTGTAATAAATAACGTAACGTTAGTGTAAACTGTGGTGGATTGCGGTGTATACTTATAGCGTAGAAAACTGAAGCCTATTGGTTAATTTGTGTATTACTACATTTGTGTTGTACCACAGCAGCAATGTAATTACTACAACAGTTTAATTTAAGTAATTACCTAGTATGCTGCTAAACACTACTATTTAATATGGCATTTTTTCATGTAACGTAATAGCTTATACAGTATCTACCGCCTTGACAGGCAAATATATTTTAGCTCAGTTGAAAACTCGGCCCACTTCATGATATAAGGATCATGCCCAACATATGTGATTATTTTCTAATTTTATCTCCTTTGAAATGGTATAAATGGCAAAAATACAGACTATTCTCTATGTTTCCCATTCATTTTTTTACTTCTCGTCCTCCATCTGGATTTCGTGCATGACCAGAACCAAAAACAACCTATTGGTTCCTGGTTTGACGCTCATCCTAGCAAAGTCACACTGCTGGGAAGAATCCGACACTTCTGACACTGCCAGAATTTCATTGGAGGGAAAATGTTATTGCAACAGCTATTGATCGGCTGTCTGTGAACATGTCAAATCAAGGATCAAAGTCCACAGATTTTACCCTAGGATTATAGAAGTCTTTTAGAATTTTTAAAATTTGTCTGAGGTGACCAAATCATGGCTAAAAGCATACATCGGAAGCTGGTATTTAGTCACTTACATTGTAGGAAGTCGTTCCTGGTCTTGGGAACAGTTTTGGTGACTGTGAAAATCAAAACACATAATTGGTGTAAGTGTCATGTAAAGTGAACAAGATGTTTCTAATATAATGTTGTACATGATGTAAGTTGATGAAGACCTAATTTCTGAGAGCAGATGAATCTCCAGGACTTGACTGTACCTCTGTCTGAGATCTTCTTGAGCTCCTTTTCGCAAAAGTCCTCCAGTTTGACTTTCAGCTGATAAACTTTCTCTCAGGCCATCAAAACACAAGAGAGAACTAAAGGAAACATCTGTAGATTCGGGAGAAGCTGAGAGAGACTGGAAACTCTGCAGAAAACACAAACCAACACTCATCACCTCCACACTCAATGGAGGATCTTGCTCAAGTTTATTATGATACGATTTTTCTCAACTTGCTACCTTCAGGAAATGGACATGATCCTGTGCGTGTGAAAGTTGCTCCAGCTCAGCGTTTCTCCTCCTCAGATTTTCAACCTCCTGCTCCAGTCGCTCCATGTGTCCTTCAGCTCGACTCACTGCAGTCTTTTCCCGATCTCTGATCATCTGTGTGAGCTCAGAACATCTTTTCTCAATGGAGCAAATTAGCTCAGTAAAGATCCTCTCAGTGTCTTCCACTGCTGTCTGTGCAGAGCCCTGTTAAACACATCACAATCACACAGCATGTGAGCTTCAGTGAGACTCAAAGATCTCCAACACTGGAGGACAGTCAAACTACGACTGAGAGAAACTCCTGACTCACCTTATGAGATTTCACTGCCTCCCTCAGCTGCTGAAGTTCTTGCTGTCTCTGCTGGAGTCTCTCCTGGAGCTTTACCTGTGTCTCCTTCAGCTCTTTCTGGAGGACAAAGAGATAACAGCAAACAACTCTCTCACAAAACCAGTAAAGATGGGAAATTCAGTTTCCTGAAATTAGATTATGACTGAATATGAAGCTGAAGTTTCACCGTTATTTAGGCAGTTTCTTAAATATGATTTAGATGATTAAGTATGATTTAGATTGAATCTTTTACTGGCACACATGCTATTTAAATCTGTGTTTTCCTCAAGATATTTATTTATTAATAATTTTTTTATATTCAAATTTAATATAAATATACAGCCTAAACTTCATTCCTCATCTTCGCTTTGGACCCCCCCCCCCCCCCATCCATCCCTTCTCCCTCCTCCTCAGTTTAGATTTCGGGCGACACGGTGGTTCAATGGTTAACACTGTTGCCCCACAGCAAGTAAGACGAGTTGGTTCAACGCTAGCTGAAACAGTCGACACTCTCTGTGCGGAGTTTGCATGTTCTCCCCGTGTTCGCGTGGGTTTTCCCCGGGTACTCCGGTTCCCACACTCAAAAACATGCAACTACAGTCATAAGCACCTACTAAGTACAACCTAACATAATCAGCGGCCTATTCTCGAGAGGTTATCGAGAACTACCTGATCTCGTATCCCTCCTAATGCTTATTGACCAGGCGGGAGGCTTGGGCTTACCTATCTCTGAGCTCAGGGGTCTCTCCAGGAACAGCATGCCAAACTAGCTAATATAGTCAAGCATTATCTAAGTGTGAACTCTTGAAATCACAATTAATCCTTTGAAAAAAAATAGGTTGTTTTTAATGTAGTCTTGACTGTAAAATTCTAATATGTGCAACCTTTTAGGTCTTTTTTTAATTAGAAAACAAGGCTTTATGTATAATTATATAATTATTCACTATAAAGGGAATAAATGGCTACTTATTTTTCTTTAAAGCTTTTTTTCATAGTGTATAATTACACAGAGACACACACTGAACTGAACAATTTAAGTAAAATTTACCAAACCGGCAAGTTAAATGAACTTAAATATGCAAGTTTTGGGAGACTTCTTTACTCAGTTAAATTGAGCAACGAGTTTACTCTATTAATTTTGTTCAGTCAACTTATTAGGGTGTTCAGTGTGATGTTTTTGATTGGGCTCTTTATATAGAATCAATGATCAATTAGTTTGATTAGCAGATTTTCAAAAATAGAAAATTTAATGCCATAATTATATTACACAATGATTATATGTTGTTTTACAGTAACTATATGTTAAATCAGGCATTAAGGTGGTGCAGTGGGTAGCACAATCACCTCACAGCAAGAAGGTCACTGGTTCGAGTCTCGGCTGGGTCAGTTGGCATTTCTGTGTGGAGTTTGCATGTTCTCCCCGTGTTCACGTGGGTTTCCTCTGGGTGCTCCAGTTTCCCCCACAAGTCCAAAGACATGCGCTATAGGTGAATTGGGTAAGCTAAATTGTCCATAGTGTATGTTTGTGAATGAGTGTGTATGGATGTTTCCCAGTGATGGGTAACAGCTGGAAGGGCATCCACTGGGTAAAACCTATATGCTGGATAAGTGGGCATTTTTTTCTGTTGGGCAACTGTTCTGTTCGACCCTATAATAACAAAGGGACTAAGCCGAAAAATAAATGGATGAATAAATATATGTTAAATCAACTCAGTTATGTAATTACTGACATGATCTTGCCTAACTGGTTGTTACTTAATTTTTTTTCTATGGCTCTGACAAGATGTACAGAAGGCTCATTCTGAAAACCTACCGATATATACATTTCTGGAGACTGCCAAATACGTCCCAGGAGTTAAGTTTTTTTGCAGTTTTTGTTTTCGCGAATCCACTGAAGGCCGCTGTGTACACTTTTTATTTAGATCTCAAATTTCCAAGTGTATCTGTCTACAGACTGGAAATTCTTACCAGAGAACATTTTCTTCAAATGTTTTCATGAGTTTTCTCCAAATGTATCCACAACCAATTCATTTGATATATTATTATCTTCATTCATAAAGCAACTCCACAATGCAATTCTAGTTGTGATGCCGAGTTAGCCTACCCGGTATCACCCTCTGTGGTTGCAAATAACAGTACAATGGTAAGTGTGTCAAGTATGAAAGCCTCCGCAACTTTCGGCTGTATGATAAAAACTGTGGTTGGGTTAAGGGTTGGGGATGGTGTAGACGTTAATAACTATGATGGGTGGGTTTAGCTTTGGGGACGGTGTAGACATTAATAAAGATGATGATTGGGTTTAGGGTTGTGGAGTAGACGTTAATAACTGATGTGCATCGTCATGAAAAAAAAAACATTGTTTTCACATGTCTCTATAACTTCAAGTTATGCCTTTAACGTACTACAAGTTACGCCCCTAAGGCCCCTTCATGTTTCACCCCTGTCTTGCAGTCCGCAGACAGACCCACCTCCAAATTTTTCTCATGAGTGCCGTTCAAGCCTGCTGTTCTCGTGTAAACCAGAGGCTGCTGTCGACCGACTGACCGACCAATCGACTGACCCACCCTCCTCCTTCCCTAAACCCAGCCAATAGTATAAATTGACCCACCCACCCACTTCCCTAAACCTAACCAACAATTTTTAAAAACAATCCCGAAAAAGAAAAGCCCTTGTCTGATTTTCCACATTCTCACCCTGTTATTAACTTGTTTATTTCATTTTTTGGAATCTGTTTTTGTCTTGCCTGCTTTTTGGAACCGTTCTTCACCTGAACCCTGTCGTCGTGGTTAACTCCTCTCTGCGTCTCAAGTCTGCCAATGTACATGGCGAGCTAGCGGGACAAACTGGTAACTGAAAAAGCCGTCCATACGGAGGTAAGCAGTCAGCTGGTAAGCGTAAAAAAGGAATGGCATCACACTGCCCCATAGTGTTTATTTTAAAAATTAAATGCAGCCATACGTAGCTCTGGCTACATAATTTGCAATCTCCAGAAAAGTGTATATAGGGCTATGTTTTCAGAATGAGTCTATGTTGCAACTATATGTAAATATAAAATTATATTATTATTTGACTTGACTACCTGCCAAGAGACTGCAGATCAGCCTTGATAATTAAAATGTACTTTGGTTCAAAGCAAATGGCAACATTGACATTATAATTGTTATAATTACCTGTCTCTTAGTCCTTTGTTCCACAACTGATAGTGTTTTGTGAGTTAAATGTTCAAATTCCTTACACAGCTCACAGATGCACTGTGGGTCAGTGATACAGTAGATTTCCAGCTCTTTCTCATGTTTTGGGCAGATCATGTCCTGCAGTTGTTCAGTTGCATCAATCAATTTATGTGGTTTATGAGAGTGAAACTCCTCATGGTTCTCGAAATGAGTTTGACAGTAAGATTCCTGACACTGCAGGCAAGACTTAACAGCTTTGTATTTTGCTCCAGTACAGGCGTCACACTGCACATCTCCAGCTCCAGCATAAAAGTCAGCAGAAGGTTTAGTGTTCTTCAGTTTCTCCACCACTTCAGCCAGCATGGCGTTTTTAGATAAAGCAGGTCTTGGACTGAAGGTCTGTCTGCACTGAGGGCAGCTGTAGACTCCCTTCTCATCCTCCTGATCCCAGAAGTCAGAAATGCAGCTCTTACAGTAGCTGTGTCCACAGTGGAGGCTCACGGGATCCTTCAGAAGTTCCAGACAGACTTGACACAAGAACGCATCCTGAGAAAATCTTGCTTCTGCCATTTTATTGTATGAATGTAGAGAGACATAAACACAGCAGCAGCTCAACCAAATGTGCTTCTGTGTTTGAGTCACTTGGGTAAAACAGGTGTCTGTAAAACAGGTTCCTCGATCCTGGTCAAAAGCCATGTTCTTGCTGTGTATATGTGACTAACATGAACACAAATGAGCGGGAGAATTCATAAACTGATTTGAATAATTTCTGAGGTATAATTTGCAGCACTTGGGGTAACCTTGAACTTCAAGTCAAGTTGTGTTAGAAAACATCAGATCTTTTTTTTAAATAAAAAGTTTTTTTAAATGATATTATTTCATATACTTGAGCTAATTTTAATAATTGGAGCTTTGTGTAAAAAAAAGTACTATTATTAGTTGTAACTTTGAAAGCAACATATTTCAAGCAGTATATGGTATGGCAAGCCGTTTTGACATTTAATTTATAGCCCATACTAGTATCTATATTCATGTTACTAGTGCTTATTCTTATTTTTTAAGTACTAGTGCTTTTTCATTAGATACTAGTGCATATTCTTTAGATACTAGTGCTTATTCATTAGATATAGTGCTTTTGTAAAATATACTATTACTTGCTGATTAAACACTAGTGATTTTTATTAGACTAGTAATCATTTATTAGATACTAATGTCTATTAAATAGAATCTAGTACCTATTCATTACATACTAGTATCTATTTAATAGGTACTAGAGCTTCTTCATTAGATACTAGTACTTATTAAACAGATAGTTCTTATTTATTAGATACTAGTACTTATTTTAAAAGTGACTAGTGACTATTCTGTTGTTACTAGTAACAAATGTATAACATTTGAATTATTTTTTTTTTTTTGCATAATACCAAAGGAAAAAGTACTAGTATCTAATACATAAGTACTAGTATCTACAACACTGTGAAACCCAAAAAGTTAAGGTACCTCAAACCATTTGATTGCAACAAAACATTTAAGTTTAAAAACTGACCCTAATGAGTACTGTGAACTTAATCCATTTGAGTAAACGAAGCAATTTGAGCTCAGTAAAACCTAATAAATGAAGAAAACTCAAACCAACTGAGTACTGTAAAACCTAATAAGTTAAGGCAACTCAAACCGTTTGAGGAAATCGATTGTTACAAACCATTTGAGTTACATGCTGTGAACTTACTTATTGAAGTTAAAGTATATGATATTTAATTAACTCATTACATTCAAAACTGAGTTTAAACTCTTTTCAAATAAGTATAATTAACTTTCAGTAAATTTTGAGTTAACTACACTCATTTCATTTGTTCATAAAGTTGACTGTAAAGTTCACACTGTAAAAAAAGTCAGTGATTTTGACAGTAAAAGTCTGTACTATCTACAGTAAAACCCTATTAAATGATTAACAGCTTATTTCTGTACAAAATACGGAAAATAGCTGTAACAGATCTAACCTTTGTTTTCGAGAAACTAATCAGAGTGTCTGAAATCTCACCACACACCCTCATTTACTAGTCCCTAAATTAGTCGATTAGTTTAGTCCACTAAACAGAGTGAATGACCACAAATGAGTGAATTCAGACACTGATGAACAGCTGCTGCTAACAAGCACAATCACTGAAGGAAAGAACAAGAAATAAAACTACAGACACAGCCTCACACCAAACCAACTGAATTAAAACAGAGGATTAAACAACTCCATTAGATAACAGCATCAGCAGCTTCACTGATTACAGTTTGACTTAAATTCTCTCATATCTGCAAGAATATTTGATAATTAACAGAGGTTTATATATATATATTTTTGAAAATATTTAATTTGACCTCACCATCATGGAGATCAGAGGCTGCTTTAGTTCGGCTCTTGAACCTTTACTCTTCTATCTTAATGTTTCTCTGGCTGTTATAACTGTTTCCGTAACTCATCAATTCTAGCAAGACAGGCAATGAGAAATTGTCTACTTGATTGGTACAGATGTAATCTCTAGTATTTAATAAGTTAAGCCATAGAAAAAAGTTTTATTTGATTTTGTTTGGGATACATTACAGTTTTCCATAAAAGTTCAACAAACAATTAAGAAATTACAATTTAATTAGTTACATGCCAAAACCTTGAGATCTCCAGCAGCACATTAAGACACACAGACATCAAGAATCACAATATGAGCCTCAACTATGGTTGCTAAAAAAAAGCTGCTTAATTCAATCATGCTGCAATGCATGCTGGGTGCCAGTATAGTATAAAAATCCCAGCATGCATGGCAGCATGAATATATTATGCAGCTTAAAGGTCTTACAATTTTCTTTCTTTTCCTTTTGTTTTATATTGTTTTTGAGAGGCAATATTTCAGTAGATTGTTTTGTATTGTTCTGGGTTGATTTTTATGTTTTGTTTGTCACCATTTTTGAGTATGAAAGACTAATTGTTGATGTCTGTGTGTTTTTAAGTTCTGCCACAGATCAAACATTCTCATTGTGAATGGTGTATTTAGATCTGGTAAACAGTCATTGGCTGCTGTAGGTCAAGTGGTTTCATTTACATATGGTATTCACTTCTCACTATTAAGATATTCAATTATATCATAGTTAATCTTATCAGACACAGTATTGTTTTTTTCTTTTGGCTTTTCACGCTATATATTTAGAGTGATTAACACAATTAATTATAAAAGTCAAAAAAAAATTGTGTCAGAACAAATAGTTGAAGAGCCCAACTAAAGCAGACTCTGTCCTCCATCATGGTGACTTCAAATGAACAACAGAAATTTCATTGAGCTTTTGTTCATGAGACAGAAATAAAGTCAAAGGTCAGTAATAAGTGAAGCTCCTGATGTTTGTGGAGTTGTTTAATGATCTCTGCTGAGATCTTGAAAATTTACATTTGTATTTTATAATATGTTTTATTTTTATTAAATGTTATTTTACTTAGAGTTTTATTTTCATCTTTGGTTTTGGCTGTGTTTTTTGTGTTTTATTTTCTTTAGTGATTCTGCTTATTAACAGTTGTTCATCAATAATTCTCAATCCTCCTTTAATTAGACACTTAATTATCTCATTAACTTCATCACTGTCTGAGTGTTCAACCCTCTGAAGTGAGGACACTAGTGAGGATTTTGCTCTGGGATTTAAGGGGTTAAATGTGTTCGATAAAAAAATACAGACTGTGGAATGTATTTTTAACGGAAATATTCTATAGATTGAATTTACGACCGTAAAATGTTAAAAACAGTAGATTACTGGCAACCACAGCTGCCGGTATTTTACCGTAAAATCAAGAAAAATAAAACAGCAAAATACTGTAAAAAGCTTTTTGTGTCACCATTGTGGAGGATAGTAGCGTCTGTGTGCAAGTCCAAGATGAACTAAGAGTATTTGAAGTCATGCTGCCTCTTCTTTTGTTTAAATGTAACTGTGTAGTTACTAGTGCAGTGAAAATCTGTTTGGTAATTGTAAACACACATGAACACATTAGTGCATTGAATGACTTTATGTTTTTGTGAACTGAACATTGTATCAGTTCATGAAATATGGTTATTTTCTGTGAATTTAAACAGTTCTATAAACTTCTGTATTTTTTACAGAAATATTTTGGCAACTATAGCTGCCGGTATTTTTCCGTAAATTTGACAGATTTTTTTAACAGTGCACAGTACTCATATAGATTAGTTTTTTAAACTCATGGTTTGTAGCAATCGGTTTCCTCAAACGATTTGAGTTGCCTTAACTTATTGGGTTTTACAGTACTCCGCTGGTTTGAGTTCTTTTCATTTATTGGGTTTTACTGTGCTCAAATTGCTTCGTTTACTCAAATCGATTAAGTTCACAGTACTCATTAGAATTAGTTTTTTGAATTTGATAGTTTGAACTTGAACTTTGTTTTTGAAATGGTTTGTTGCAATCGGTTTCCTCAAATGTTATGAGTTACCTTAACTTTTAGGGTTTTACAGTGCACTGTAAAACCCAATAAGTTATGGTAACTTAAACCATCAAACCATAGATACTGGTATGGGCTATTGATTAAATGTCAAAACAGCTTGCCATAATTCATGCATGCAGCAGAAAAAAGCTTTCCAGATTTGTTCTCTGGAAAGTAAACATCTGAAATAAGGTATGGTAAAAAATGAAGAAGACAACGAAAAAGAAGAAGATCTAGTTAAATCTAGTTTCACTTCTAGAAGTTTGTCAGTTGTGCAGATTTCTTTTGTATAAATATACCAGAAAACATAATAAGCATTATTCATTTCTGTTGTATTCTTTGCAAGTTTTCACAGAGACTGCACCTTTATTTGAATAAGCAACTGCTTCCACCCAGGTGTATAACCTTGCATCAATTCACAAAAACAAGCTGTCATTGCAGTATATGTGTTGATATCATAAGTTAAAGCAAACTTTGTCATCGTGACTTGTTTTTTTGTTTTGTTTTTTACTCACTCTCTGTGTGTCGGTTTATGTAATTTATCAGTTTGTCATTCATCCATGACAGCACAATACACCAATGCAACGAGCGTGGGCAGTAAGGGTGTGGAATTCATTGGCTTTATATAAAGCACAGGTAGGGGAAGATCAGGTCACAGAGGCAGCCTTCAAACATGGCAGCGGTTAAAGCATGCAAAATCCTGATCACAGGAGCCAACCGGGGCTTGGGCTTAGAAATGGTGAAGCAGCTTTCTGAGAATTCTTGTCCAAAGCATATTTTTGCTACATGCCGTGACCCAGATGGGCCAAAATCTGCAGTGAGTTTTAAATATGAATAGAAAATACTTGGAGAAATGTGCCTTGTTTAAATATGCATGTTCCTTTTGAAGGCACTGAGAGAGCTGGCGAAAAAACATCCAAATTTGATTACTGTCATCCGTCTTGGTAAATGTGCATGTGTCCTTTTTGACACATTTTAAATTTTCATTGAAATAGCTTTTACGATTTAACATTTAATTGTGTAATATTTCAGCACTTTCACTTGTTCTGTTACTATTAGATGCTGATGATCCATGCAGTATCAAGGAGTCTGCCAAAAAAGTGGGTTTTTTAGTGGGAGCAAATGGTTTGAACCTACTTGTGAATAACGCTGCAATCGTGGCAAATGGCACCATTCAGACCAGCAGTGTTGAGGACCTGAAAAACACCTTCAACACCAATGTGATAGGACCCTTATTGATCATTAGGGTAATGTAGAAACCATTATTATGTTCTCTGAAACAACATTTTTTTTAACACTGAAAGAAATGCCCATCTGATTTGCAGGGTGCAGTGGTCTGTTTTTTTAAGATTCTATAGGCTTTCATTGTTGTGTCGTCAATACATAGGCGATTAAAATGAGTACTTACTTTTGGGAAAGATCTAGTCACTGCAGTGCCACTGGAAAAGTTCATGGCTTAAAACCAAAGTAAACAGGTGACAATAATGGCTCGTTTCCACTGAGTAGTAAAGTACTGTACGGTTCGGGTCGGTACAGGTCACCTTTATTAGGCTTGCGTTTCCACTACAAAGGGTACCCTTTTGGTGGGCATGGTGTACTACAGAGTTTCAGTCGACGTCATTCTCGCTTGAATAAATGTCTACAGTAAAGCTGTACAGGTTGTTCACATTATATGAGAAGCTCTTTTAACAAAACAGATGCTTTAAACATATTAATACTTGTTTATAAATGTTTATTACTAACATTTCCATGAACATAATTTGATTATAACTGCAGATCAATGACAGTGTGACAGTGTTACAGCCTGTAACGTCTGCAATTATATAAAATAAATAAATAAATGCAACATATATGAGCAAATACAGACCCTTACAGTCTCCGATATGTTACCACTTACAGATAAACTACACTTAGCATACATTAAGTCCTTATTTGAGTTCAAAAACAACACGCAACATATACAGTAGCCCAGAGTCAGAACCTCTCATCTGTATTTGTAATCTTCAGAAGCACATGTAGCCTCTGTTAGAGAGTAATTCCGTCATTCCGAGTTCATAATAGTCCAAAAGGTGATGATAAACATGGCAGTTTGTTCATGGCAGATTGTTCAGGTTGCTGAAACTATTTGCTCCTGTGTTTTGTTGTGCTTCTCCTTTTTTCCGCGCTTCACTCTCGCACTTGTCCTTTTCTTTCTGAATGGATCAGATGTCGAAGACGCTTCATTAATCACACACGTTATTGTCATCAGCTCGAGAAGTTCATTATATCAAATCTAGACGCAATCGCGAGAAAGCGAAAACCGCTCGCACTTTTAGACGGCCTCGTAAAACAACAACAGGACACGGCAGATTCTTGGCTCTGTGGCTGTTCATCAAGACAACGACAAGGTTTGTTTTGAGCCGGGGTTATCCATTACTCGTTATTATAATGCATATAGTTGTCTCGGCTGTGTATTTTAAAACATGGCGGCTCCATTGTTTTGATTCTGGCTAGCTTCACGAGATCGTGATGTATCTCTGTAAACCAATCAGCGTTCAGCTGCCCGTGTAGCTCCACCTTTTGGTACCCTTTCTCGTCTTTGGTACCCTTTCGAAAGGGTGCTGAAAAAGTGGTACGGTACGGTTCGGTTCGGTACGCTTTTGACAGTGGAAACGGCCATAAAAGAGTACCAACCTGTATCATACCAATCAGTGGAAACGAGCCATAAGCAAGCCCTAGCTGGCCACTGCTGCAGCCCTGCTGAAGAGAGCTACCACTGTGTTGCTCAGTTGTGTTTGCCGCAGATTACACTGATATAATCGATGCTATAGTAGTGTAGTAATAGAGCTACATTTCAATGTCAAACTTTCAACTGATTGTCTAGACTAATTTTACTAATACAAATGCATCGTTTAAATAGGCAACATACTTTAGCTGATTGACAAGTATTTTAAACCCTCTATTCAACAGTTGACATGTTTTTAGTGGGGGTTTTTTTGTCTAAACCTGGTAAGTTCAGGTTCATTTATTTATAGAGCACATGTAAAAACATCCAAAAGATTGACCAAAGTGCTGTACATAAGTCAAAGTAAGATAAAATGACAGAATATAAAAAACATAGACATAAACCAAGAGAAAGGACTGAATATAAAATGAAGCAGTAGAAGGGACTATTAAAATAGTATTAAAAGCCAAGCTAAATAGGTACGTTTTTAGGAGTGATTTTAAAAATAGGCAGTGATGGAGCCATTCTAGACTCAAGGGGCAGAGAGTTCCATAACCGAGGCCCCGCCACAGAGAATACTATGTGCCCTCTACGTTTTGATCTGGACTGAGGAACTAAAAGATGATTTTCATCACTTGATCTAAGAGATCTTACGAGAGTGTAAAAATGCAACAGCTCAGAGATTGGTTGGGGATAGATTATGAAGGGATTTAAATACCAGTAAAAGCACTTTAAAATCAATTCTGAATTGGATGGGCAGCCCCTTAGTACTATTACAAATAAATCTAGTTGCAGCATTTTGGACCAACTGAAGGTGACAAATTTGTCATTTTGAAATGCCACAGTAAAATGCATTGCAGTAGTCTAACCGTGACGTAATAAAAGCGTGGACAGTCATCTCTAGTATGGTGGGATTTAAAGGTTCAAAAAACACTCAAGTACTTTTTTAAAGATTTAAACAGATTTGTATGTGTTAAGCATCACCAGATTACCAGCAGGGCTAACGGTTGAAATTAGCAGGGCAAGAGACCTGCTGCACTGAGTCTGCATTCAGACCTGGGGATTAAGGAAGAAGTCCTCATTTATAGTGTTTATATCAACACGATTATCTTTATAATTAAATAAATTGTGGTTATGTGTATATGAAATTACTTATAACAAATGTAGCAGGGTATTACTGTTTATTTCTTTGCCTTTTAACTTTGCAACCTATAAAATTATTGGTCTCCTCACGGTTTGTGTCTCATGCTGTGGGCCAATTGACAACAGTTGTTCCCTCCCCTCTTTCTCCACTGCTCTGCTGGCCACGCCTACTCCTGCCTCTGCTCGCAGAGCTCCACGCCCATTATGATGCTTTTTTTTTTTATTCTGAGGTAGACTTGAACCTAAAGAGGGGGGGTTTCATGGCCCTTTAAGAAATGTTTGACTTTAGACAGCAAGCGGAGTTGATAAATACTGGAGCCAATAACCGAACTGATATGTTTGTCCACTTTCAATGACTCATCAATGATGATGCCAAGATTTCGCACACGGAAGGATCTGAAGGCAGATCTATGCATGTGGCCTGAACCTGGCAAAGGACAAATTTTATGTATCTATTTTTAAATCTGAACTCAAAAAATGGAGTGGAAGTTAAAGGGTTTGTTTACCCAAACATGAAAATTCTGTTATTAAATATGTTGTTTTAATCGTCTGAGACCTTCGTTCATCTTTGGAACACAAAAATATATATATTTTAGATGTGTCAAACTAAATATTTTGGGAATGTCGGGTTTTATCTAAAACAATGGTCTCTAACTCAATTCCTGGAGGGCCAGAGCTCTGAACAGTTTAGCTCAAACCACTTCTAACTTATACATGCTTAATAGTCTCTTCTAGTCTTGAACACCTGGATTAGTTGGATCAGCTGTGGTTGATTAGAGTTGGTGCAAAACTGTGCAGAGCTGCGGCCCTACAGGAATCGAGTTTGAGACCTATGATCTAAAACACAGACCATTGTTTTAGATAAAAACCAACATTCCCAAAACATTTAGAGTCTAAAAAAGAACCAAAAACATTGTCAAAACATTTCATGTGACTTCAGTGGTTCAACTGTAGTCATATGAAGCTCCAAATACACTGTTGTGCACCACAAAAACTTATTGTTTTTTGACTCTAATGGCAATATGTATTGCCTGTGCTATACGTGCACTCTGATGACCAGACATGACAAAGAAGATATAGGCGAACAGAGGCATTTAAAGTTATATTGTCACAGGCAGTACATATTGCCATTAGAGTAAAAAAACTAATGGGTTTTATGGTGCACAACAGTGTTCTTGGAGCTTTGTATGATAACAGTTGGACCACTGAAGTCACATGGAAGGTTTTGACAATGTTTTTGCTTCCATTTTTTTTACTTTGAATGTCTCAAGACCATTGCTGTACATGGAGGATGAGAGAGCTCTCAGATTTCATCTAAAATATCTTAATTTGTGTTCAAAGATGAATGAAGATCTCAGGGAATTGGAACAACACGAGGGCAATAATTAATAACAGAATTTTCTTTTTTGAATAAACTAACCATTTTTGTCATTTGTAATACAACCTTCATCCAGTATTTGTGATTCATTTGTTCATTCTTTTATGTAGGAGTACATACCATATCTACAAATAGCTGCCAAAGCCAGTGGGACACCAGGCATGTCCAGTAAAAAAGCAGCGATTGTCAATATATCCACTGTGGCGGCATCCATGACCAGGATGCCTCCCATATACAGCCAGTTCCCAACCTTGCCATATGCTGTGTCCAAGGTACATTGAAGTCCTGCTTTGGCACTAGATAGCCCCTGGATTTTGATAGCTTGAGCTGATGTGTATAATTAAAATGTTGTGTTTATCTCTCAGGCAGGATTTAACATGCTGACTGTTTTGGCTGCTGAGGAGGTAAAAACAGATGAGATCCTCTGCATGGCGCTTCATCCAGGATGGGTGAAGACTGATCTGGGTGGACAAGATGTGTGTGTTGATTCCTTGAGTTATCATAAACGCAGTTTGGGTTGATTAAATTTAATATTACTTGTTTTTATTTTATTATCAGGCAACACTTGAGCCAAATGAAAGTGTGGAGGGGATGCTGAAAGTCATTGGTGGTCTTACTGAGAAGCAGCATGGTGGATTTTTGGACTATTCTGGAGCAACTGTGACCTGGTAAACCAGAAGTAGAAGAAAAAAGATCCCATATGAGAGGTCTTAAAGGGCTGATCCAGGTTCAAACTGCAACGTTTTATCTGTTAATCATAAAAGGGCACACCTAATTATTAGCGTTTAATTTCAGGACACAAATGTTTATGACATATTTTCTACAATAAATCACTCTGATTAATAAAACAGCACTGTCTCATATGCTTCTGTTACTGTGCTTATCAGGAGCGCACATTATCAAATCAGCCAGTGAAGTTAGTGAACCCTAGTGCAGCAAGTGTACAAGTGTAACTGGTCTGACAGGTAAAACTTACAGATTAGAAACAGATGGGCAAAACAAAACAAAAAAAGAGGTTAAAAAACGGTCAGAGTTGAAACAGGGACACAGATTAATAAAACCAGTGCTATCTCCCAACAATTCACAATCTTTTGATTCAGAGACTAAATCATATGAAATTGTAGGATCTATTACATACACATTAGTGCAATTTGCTCATACTGCATTGACGGATGGGTTTAGGGGTGGCATGTCTCCTTTTAAAAAATTGTGCAGTTTTGTATTATAAAATCTTGAGTTTTATGAATGAATTTGCACGGATTAGCTACTTTTTACCAGATAGTTTTTTATGAGATTGGACAGGATAAGATATGAAACTAAACAGTTTGATCTTGTTTGACATGGTGCTGTTGCATAAGCAGCTTTTCCATGTTTGCTAACAATTTGAGTGATTTGGTTGTTTTGCAGTTGTCCATTATAGTGGAAGTACAGATATACCCACAGTCTTAGGTCCAATCCTAGTTCTATTTTTGTACCCCTACCCCTTCCCCTTGGCCCTTAAAAACGAGTGTGAAGGGGAAGGGCTTCAAAACTTACCCCTAAGAATTGGGACAGCACTACAGTACCTGCACACGTCATCATATGTCATCGCGAGCTCTTGCTTCAGATCAGACGATAGCAACTGCTGTAGTTATTCCAGCTGTGTTATTTTTTGGTGTTTTTCTTCAGGAAATTACTGAAGGCTTATATTATGTTATCATAACGATCTAATGTGGCAGTAAGATCGTAACTACACTGCACATTTACACAGTGGCCATATTCATCTAAACACACCAAAAACAACATTAACATTATAGCAGACACTGCAAAAAGCTCATTTTCAGCCACTAGACTTTTCCAACTTCCAAATAGACTTGGGATTCGTGTCATGAACAGGACATCTGTCTGCCCAGTGACTCTAGCTTCATTGCTAAATGGCTAACGTGTTTTATTGAGAGAGTACTGTAGCTGTGCTTTATGTGCTTTAAGTGCTTTAGGAAGGCTGAAAAACAGCGTAGGTTTGTTCGGTGCCATGTCTGGTCCACTAGATCCTTTCAGAGGTGCACCCAGCTCTGTGAATTCATCAACTCCTCCAGAAACTATACCTGGATGATGGAGGCTTTCAGCGGTGCTCAGACTGAGTCAATCTCAGTTTGATGAGCTGTTGTCCAGTGTCGGCAAGAGGATTTCCCCTCTGGACACCAACAACAGGCACTACATCAAAATCATCTCCCTACAAGTGAAAGCTCCTGATTGGTTAATGTGGCGCAAATGTCTGCTAAAGTTCAGATTTTCCAACTCGAGCAATTCGCAAGTTAAGCGCGTCAAGCATGCAAAATGCTCAACTCGCACCTCTTTGTTCAGGCTTAGCATGTAAATGTAACTGTACTTAGCATGTAAATCACTCGTGCTTAAAGCTTCATCCTCGTCTGGTGTGAATGCAGCTTTACTGATCCTTTGGTGAAAATGACTTAAACACATGGTGTATAATGTATGGACCAATCACACAGTCTTATTATTTAAAAGTGCATCGGTTTATGAGAAACCAAAAGCACACAAGTACATACATTTAAAGTTTGCTGGGTTGATTATAGGTTAAGCCTTTGCCATGTACAATCAAACTAGTGAGATCAGTTTTGGCTGGTCCCTGAATCGTACAATGATAGAATTCAGTGAGTCATATGATACGCTGCTAAATTCAAATCCCCTTTCCCACGATGGCTTACACAGAGCTAGAGAATGATGTGCATGGTGCTTGAGAAAAATGACAATTTATTAGTGTTTTCAATATACTCACAGTACTAGCAAAACAAATCATGTATGATGTTTAAATACACACTGGTGTTTATGTAGATTAAAATAATAATTATTTATTTTCCCAGTTAAGCAGCTACTCACGTTTATGTCTCATTCTGAAAACGTAGCCCTATATACGTTTCTGGAGATCGCAAATTTATGTAGCCAGAAGTATGTATGGCTGCATTTCATTTTTAAACTGAATGCTACGAGGCGGTATGATGCCATTCCTTTTCACGCTTACCAGCTGACAGCTTAACTCTCTATGGACGGCTTTCCCACCATTACCGGTTTGTCCAGTTAGCTCGCCACGTACGTCGGTGGACTTGAGACCCAGAGAGAAGTTGACGACAGAGTTAGAGAGCAGGTAAATAAAATAAACAAGTAAATAACCAGATGAGAATGTGGTAAATTTTGAAAACATCAGGGTAAAAATCAGGCTAGGGCTGTATTTTTTAAATTGTTGGTTGGGTTTAGGAAAGTGGGTGGGCGAGTCCATCTGTGCTTTTGAAAATACTATTGTTTGGGTTTAGGGAAGAAGGAGGGTGGGTCAGTCCATCAGTCAATCATTCAGTGAGTCAAACAGTCAGTTGACAGTAGCCACTGGTGGATTCGCGAAAACAAAAACTGCAAAAAAACATAGCTTCTGGGATGTATTTGGCACACTCCAAAAATGTATATAGAAGTACGTTTTCAGAATGCACCTGGATTGGTTCATGTATTTTGAGAGCTGTCTATGAATTAACTTACATAAACACAGATCTAATCTCTCCACTGCAGCACAGAGTAACATGGCGGAACCTTCACCCATCACAGATAAAGTGAAGTTTATTTATAAACTAATTTTACGAGGATCACATGCTTATGATTGCTTGCAGCCGGCCCTGCATTATTCAATTTATGATTCACCAATCAGACGATTCCTTAGCCACTATAAATACCCTAGGTTCTATATGACAGCCATTTTCATTTTGAAGAATCTCCCCTTCCACCCCTACTCCTCCTTTCCTAAATGGGTGGTACGGTGGCCCAGTGGTTAGCACTGTTGCCTTACAGCAAGAACGCCACTGGTTCTAGTCCTCACCAAGCCAGCCAACGTTTCTGTGTGGAGTTTACACATTCTCTGGGGAGAACGTGTTAGCAGGGTACAGCAGGGGAGTTTTCGAGATCTACCTGAGCTCAAATTCCCCTCTCGCCTTGCAAACGGGAAGGAGCCCCTGGCTTGAGGATCGTATGAGCTCAGTGCTCTCTCCCGGGACAGCATGCCAAACAAGCTTTATAATCAATCATCAGCTAAGTGTAAACTCTTGAAATAATATAATCATGATAAATTGGAAATACATGTTTTTATACATATCTGAAAATCTGAATAAAATATATTTGACAATATAATTAGGACACTTGCAAAAAAATGATATGTGTGTGTACTTTAATCAGGGATGTGGTGGGTCACATGATAAACTTGATTTGTCACTATGGAAACTTTCAATGTGACGTGTTCTAAATAATGGTCCCACAAAAAAAACTTATTTCAGCTGGAGTACTTCAAACCTATGTAGGAAAGGGTTAATTATGAGTTATCATACAAGCAATAAATTATCAGCTTTAGGCCCTGTCCACATGGAGATCTGTTTAGCAGTATATGCAAAAAAAGTTTTTGTTTTTTTAAGATTATTTTTATAGGCATTTTGTAATGAGAGATCTGCTAGTGGAACCATCTTTTTACTGTGTCCCAGAGTTGATTAACCTGAAAATGACAACCCTGTCAGGATTCTGCCACTTCGTTCTTGTTAACTCTTGTTTAATGGCGGAGCCCGGACCTTGTCTAGTGTGTAGTGCTCTGCTGGAGTCTCATGTCCTGTCACAGTTCATGTATGAGCACTGTCTTGGTCCCGCCCAGGCCATGCGCGCTTCCACTATAGGCATGTGTGAGCACTTGTTAAGTGCCTTCATTTATCGTGTGCTTGTGTCTTGCGTTCTGTTATGTTGGTGTCGAGTAGCATGTGGTTTCATGTTTGCATGGTAGCCACGTACTTTAGTGTCTAGTTTCATGTATGTGGTCAATGAGTTCTCTTATTGGCTGCGTGCTCTAGTCCTGATGTATGTGATCACATGTCTTGTGTTGTGGTGTTTGTACCATGTGCTCTTTTGTCTATCATGTTGTCCCTACCACCTTATCTTGGTTTCAATCATTATGTTCACTTGTCCGCTTGTCTGTCTATTGATTTGTCTTATCTATTTATTCTCCTAGTGTGTTCTGTCATGTGCTGGTCCATTGTCGTTAATACAGATCTCATTGAGGTCCTATTTTTGAGGACGTAGTTGAGTTTGTTTTCAATGACGTGTCTGTTGTGCCAAATCCTGTCCAAGTCTAGTATAGTGTGCATTAATGCTATGTTTTCCCCCATGGTAATGTTTAAGTTGTTTTGTTTACTTTTTGTTAAATAAAGTCCTTCATTTCACAGTGCACATTAATTTAGGTCACAATTTTAATTGCATGTAAATCCCTGTTTGTCCACCAGGCACCATTAAACACTAGAGAAAGTGTGGAGGGGATGCTGCGGGTCATTGGCAGTCTTACTGAGCAGCAGCATGGTGGATACATGGACTACACTGGAAAAACATTGACCTGGTAATCCACAAGAACAAAACATATCCCCAAAGGAATGATCTGGATTTCATGTTTTGTCCCTTTTTTAGGTAATAAGCACTTCTGTTATGGCATCTTCATATTTTTTTTTGTTTTGTTGTTGTTTCCTGAAATTTATCATTTGCTATCTAAATTAATTACACGATGCCATATATAACTTATTTTATATGTTTATATAACTTATTTGTGACTATTTATGTATTGACATTTTGTTACATGTCAGTCATATTTACTGTTTGTAGAAGCCTTTGACTAACAACGCAGATTATTTTACATGACATTTATTGCCATATACTGAAAGCAGCAGCAGATAGTTCACCTCAGATTTGGAAAATACAATAAACCATTTGAAATTAAACTTTGGAACTAAACTGAGGTAAACCGATTCAGCATCTACATTTAATGATGTTAAAGAGGGTTAACATATATTAAATAGATTATAAACTGCATATTCTGTGCTTCTTAAAGGCTGTAATTAAATTTCTGTCGTGTTTCGTCTGGTGCAAACAGCCAAATTACTCATTACTGCGTATCTAGTCACAAAGCATGTTGTTATGACACGCAGTTACAATGTAACCTGCTCGCCTAATGTTTACATTCACAATATTTATATTATTTGCTAATTAAAAACCTCATGTGAAACTGAATCTGTCTTATTTAGACGTCTGATACTGTTTACCGGACGTTGCATTTTCGGTCACAGACGCATGCTTTCAGAGCCTTTCTGAATGAAATACACTGTTTTAAAGTTGTCTAAACTGGCATTGTGCAGGTTCAATTTACCTAAACAAAGACAGCATTTCGGCACGGAAAAAAACATTTTCAAAGCAGAATATTTGACTTCAGCATTGTTTTTCAGGTAAACAAGTATGTTCACTTGGGATGTTTCTTAAATATCTGCACACATATTATGGAATGTTTTATGCTAAGAGTCAAAAATCACTTACATACAGCACCTTTAATGTTGGAGATTCAGATTTCCAATATGTATGCACCACCACTGTGATGTTCATCATATTATATTGTGAACCGTGTTGGCATGAGCGTTAACAACTGTCACCTGTGTGCACCACCGGTCTTGGGTCTCACAGAGGAGCTCTGGAAACTTAAAAGGGGTAGAGGCAGCTTAAGTTGAAGACGAGAGAAGAAACAGGCCTGGATACTTTATGTTTGCTTTCAGTTTGGTGGTAGTCAACAGGAGGGACTGTCGCTGCCCATTTGTTTTATGTTTATTTTCATTATAAAAATTATTTAAAGGTTTTTAAATGATAATTGTCAATTTTCAAAAATTGTCCCTGGTTTGTAGTCTAGTGGGATCCATGCAGGACTATGCCCTGATACCTTCAGTTGGTCCCTCTGAAAGGGTTACAGCATAGGGATGAGCCCTTCTGTATTCAGTTCAGTATGTGACACAAAGCAACTTAGCGAAGCCAATCGAAGTGGCCAGTTTTTAGCACTTCGGTTTGGAATGACACTTCAATATGGTGGCCATAATTATTTAACTCCAAAGGGCCCTTTGGAGAGTGTTACATCCCATTTGGAAGCCAACATTAGCCCTGTTATGAATAATTCAAACAGTTCAGATAACCATCACGAGGTTGAAAAACATCACTGCTGTTCCTCATGGCTTTTGTGACTGTGGTTGCATTCCAGTCCAATTTTTTATGCTAACTTCCCTCTGTCTCATGCACTCAGATGTACGTCATTATATGATTATATTACACAAGTGTCCACTACTGGCAGAACATCTGAATGGGTTTAAATGTAATGCCCTAAACCCTTGAGCACTTTGCATTTACACTGTTGTGATGTAACAATCGCATTGCATTCTGCGACATAGTGGATATATGAAGCCAACTCGTTCCCTCTATCGAAATCAAAGGATCAAGGGTATGTCCATGCAAACTTCCCTCATTCACTTGATGAATTGAAATGGACTTTAAAATGGGAGTGTGGATTCCCTCAAGGGAACAAGGGGAGGGAAGTATGCAAGTGCGTGTCTAAAAGTGTACTAGAATGCAGCCTGTGTATAAGTGAAGCCTTGTTTAAACTCAACACAAATCACCCCAGAATCACAAAGTAAACATGTTCTGAGTATCTCCATTCTCTGAAACAAAAATATCAGCCCAGTCACAGCTCTTTTTACAGTGTCCTGTAGAGTTATGTTAATTTGCAGTTTAATGTAAATTTTCAAATATCTGTCCAGTAATCACAATATTGCATACAACAGAAGTTAAAGCTAATGTAATAGCAAAGGGCGTGTATGTGTGTGTGTGTGTGTGTGTGTGTGTGTGTGTGTGTGTGTGTGTGTTTGGGGGGTTATTGGATATTGTTTTGGGTATTATAGGTACTGAGTATGGGTTTGAGTAATATGTTAATATTTGGTACTTAATATTTAAGATCTGATAATGGTTACTCCAAGTTTTAGAATACATTTCAATTTAATACAATGTTCAGTTCACAAAAACGTAGCTTAGTGCACAGAAATGTAGTTAATAAATGCACTAATGTGTTCATGTGTGTTTACAATTAACAGATTTTCACTGCATTAGTAACTACAGTTACATTTAAACAAAAGAAGATGCAGCATAACATCAAATTCTCTTTGGTCATCTTGGACTTGCACACAGATGCTACTATCCTCCACAATGGTGACACAAAAACTTTTACAGTATTTTGCAGTTTTTTTTTTCTTGATTTTACAGTAAAATACCGGCAGCTGTGGTTGCCAGTGATCTAATGTTTTTAACATTTTACATTCATAAATTCAATGTACAGGATATTTCTGTTAAAAATACATTCCACAGTCTGTATTTTTCATCAAACACATTAACCCCTTAAATCCCAGAGCAAAATCCTCACTAGTGTCCTCACTACAGAGGGTTGAACACTCAGACAGTGATGAAGTTAATGAAATAATTAAGTGTCTAATTAAAGGAGGATTGAGAATTATTGATGAACAACTGTTAACAAGCAAAATCACTGAAGAAAATAAAACACAAAAAACACAGCCAAAACCAAAGATGAAATCAACTGAGAATAAAACTTTAAATAAAATAATAATTGATAACAACAAAACAAATTACACAATAAAAAATTTTTTAAGATCTCAGCAGAGACTATTAAACAACTCCACAAACATCAGGAGCTTCACTTATTACTGACCTTTGGCTTTATTTCTGTCACATGAACAAAAGCTCTTAATGAAATTTCTGTTGTTCATTTGAAGTCACCATGATAGAGGTCAGCATCGGCTTTAGTTGAGCTCTTTAACTTCTTGTTCAGCCAATGGTATTTATTTTGGTATCTGTAATTTATAGTGTTAATCGCACAATTTGTACATTATGAAAAGCCAAAAGAAAATACAATAATAAGTCTAATAAGATAAACTGTAACATCAAAGGCACTCTCACCTGCTTGTGCACTCATTGAATACCTTGTTAGTTATAAGTGAGAAATGCATACTAAATGTAAATGAATCCAGTTTACCTACAGCAGCCAGTGATTGTTTAACAGGTCTAAATAGTAAAAGAGTAAAGGTTCAAGAGCTCAACTAAAGCAGCCTCTGATATCCATGATGATGAGGTCAAATGAAATATTTTCAATAAAAAAATATAAACCTCTGTTAATTATCAAACATTCTTGCAGATATGTCAGAAATGAAGTCAGACTGTATTCAGTGAAGCTGGTAATGCTGTTATTTAATGGGGTTGTTTATTGTTTTTATTCAGTTGGTTTGGTTAAAGGGTGTCTTTATAGTTTTATTTCTTGTTCTTTTCTTCAGTGATTGTGCTTGTTAACAGCAGCTGTTCATCAGTGTCTGAATTTACTCATTTGTGGTCATTCACTCTGTCTAGTGGACTAAAATAATTGACTAATTTAGGGACTAGTGAATGAGGGTGTGTGGTGAGATTTCAGACACTGATTAGTTTCTCAAAACAAAGGTTAGATCTGTTACTGTTATTTACCGTATTTTGTACAGAAATGAGCCCTTATCATTTAAGATTTTCACTGTAGATTGTACAAACTTTTACTGTTAAAATCACAGACATTTTTTACAGTACCCTTTGTAATTCTCACAAACTATAATTTTCTAAAAAACAAAGAAATGTTATGAGACTTCTGTAGAATAAACACACATATATATAGTATCCTAAATAAATCCAATAAACCTGAAACATCATCCATAGATACTGATTAAAGAGTAATTTCAGACACTGGTCAGGTGTTTTTATTGGAAATTAATATTATTTTTGTTTTTGGAGAATGATCTGAGCCCTCAGCATATCAGAACATATTTTTTGTTCCAGTACGACTTTCATCTATTATAGAATGTTACATCCAACACAGGTCTAGGGAAATACATGGATGATTTATATAAAGAGCACTAAACTAGGACCAGTCACGACACCACAAACAAAGAAAAGTACAAAGATTTATTACAAATCAAATAAGTCACACACAACGTAGTGGTTTCAAGGAAGCATTAGCTTAGTTTTAGGAGGGGATATAAGCCAAAATAACAAAACAAAACAGGGTTCAGTCTGGGAATTGAACCTCTAAACAAAGCAAGAAAACGATGAAAATGAACAACAAAACCACACTGACTCCCTGACTGACCTCAAAACAGGAGAAAAGTTCCAACAAAATGGACACACCGTTCACTTTCTTTCTGCTTCCTAGAAAAAAAGCAAAAGAAAGAATCAAAGTTTAAACAGTGGTAATGCTCTTGACAACAACAGAGTTAAAATACCAGTCATCAATAAGACAATAACCTCAACCGTTCACAACACCTCTAGTATAACCTGAAATCCAGTCAGTGCTCTGGAGAAACGTTCCTCTATAGCTCCTTTCTCAACTTTTAAGTGTCTGGCCTCTGTTTTTATCCCATCACACTCCTCCATGGTAAGTGGACACCACTGGATAAAGCAATCAGCAACCTGTTAAAAACTCAGGAATGGAAGAGTCAAGGCAAAAAGGAATAACAGGGAGAAAGACATTCATACATTATAAACATCACAATAACTGTAAAGAATATGTCTCTAAATGTAACAAATACATCAAGTGATAATGTTTTGAATGCAAGTTTTACTAATTTCTTTAGTTTTTTTATTTAAACGTTGACATTTTCTGCAGATTCAGTTAATAATTGAGGTGACCACATAAAATATCTTCAATGTTTTTTGTGTATTTAGTTTTATCTTTTTTCTCTTAGCCTTGTTGCAGGCTGAGCGAAGACACCCTGTGGGTTTCAGGCGAAGAGTTTGTTTAGAATAATGTCAACTTTATAGTCCAAAAAAAGGAATAAAATGTAAGAGGAGACTTGCAGTGAGATCTCATTGAGCGAAGAAGGTCTTGGTGTGCTTATAAAAGTTTAATATTCTATTGAAAGTTGTGGATTTGTATTTACAAAGGTGTTACTTTTGGTCAAACAATATTTATATAAAATTATATACTTATACACCATCTCTATAAATGTATTTATTTTATTTTAAATCATTTATCATTTATAATGTTCTTTAGACCTCTAATGCACTCCAGAATCTGACAAATTGATTAGCTGTAGGCTCTAGAACAGTTGTCTGAAGCGTTGTCATAGTGTTCTGCCTGGATTTCATCCTGCATTTACTAACACAGACTATATCTGAAGTGTTTGGAAGTAATTCACACTTTCCTCCTGTTGAAAAACGTCTTAAGAACGATGCTTATAGTGGCTCAATGTGTAATACATTGAGACACTAAACATTGTGTTTATGATGTTGCTTATGAAACAGTGTTTTTAAAAGTCTAAACACTTTATTGATATAGTATACAACCAAGCAATTGTGGTCAGAACACAAACGAATCGCAGGTAATGAAGTATTAAGTGTTTCTCATGCGTCTGTAGCTTCGCTCACGATCCGCCTCTTTGCCCTTGTATGGTATGCCCCATAGTGCGATGACATGGTAACAAAATGGCGACGGTTGGCCACGCCTACTGGTAGTTTCTTTTGGGTTCTTTATAAACCTATGAGTGACGTCAAGGACCGTATCTTTTACAGTCTATGATTTAAGCCATGCTGACAAAACATTATTAAATTTGTGTCGATAGGTGTAATGGTTTTTGTTTACTGCACCAACAAATGGCTTGATGCCAAACTACATCTGAGGCGGTGTCTCTGCGATAGTTAAAGGTTCAAGGAACCCTTGAGTACTTTTTTGAGATTTTAACAGATTTGTGTGTGTTGAGCATCACTTAAGACAATGTTAGCACTTGTTAGCTTTAATTGTGGGGAAAACTGGATAATTTTGAGCTTTTGTCAGCTAATTTCATTTTAAAATGATTTTTCATCAGTGACGAAAATCAGTGACGTAGCGCAAAACTGCAAGTGGAGTGATGACGCATCGGTTTCTCATTATTATTTATAGCCGAGTTTTCTTATCCTATGAGAAGAGCCTGCTTCTTAATTATTCATGACTGTGCGTGCTTTCCAAAGGCAAGACAGACCTGTCAGTGCCAAGCTGTGAGACCCTATGTTGATGACTGGGTGATACTGCGTCCACGGACCCACGACACACAGTATTTAGCCATTAATGAAGGGTCATATGTGTTTGTTTCCATGATCCACTGAGTTTGTTGCATGTTTTTCCACGCGATCCTGTCAGGGCCGATACAGCAAAGCTGTATGTGTACAGCAAGCATTTTTGTAGGGAGACCAGTACGAGAATTGGAGAATGGCAGACTTTGTCTTTTATCAGTTGAGTTTGTTTACATTAAGACACATCGACATGCTGCTGTGTTCGCCTAAATCCTCCAGATTACCAGCAGGGCTAATGGTTGAAATAGGCAGGGCAAGAGACCTGCTGCACTGAGTCTGCATTCAGACCTGGGGATTGAAGGAGAAGTCCTCATTTATAGTGTTTAGTGTCGTCACGGTTTGTTTCTCATTTTGTTAGCCAAATGACAACAGTTGTTCACTCCCCTCCTTCTCCCCTGTACTGCTGGCCACGCCCACTCCTACCTCAGCTCGCAGAGCTCCTCTTAATATGATGCAATTTTTTGTTTAATTCTGAGGTAGACTTGAATCGAATATGGGGGTTTCATGGCCATTTAAAGATAATAATACCAAATTTTAGGTCTGTCATTTTCACCTCACACTGACCACACCATGGCCAAACGTCTTGTGCAGAGCTGCAGTCTAGGCGCCGGAGGCCGGAGAATGGTGGACCTCAGCGAAGACTCATCTGTCCCTGGACCGTCACAGGAATCAGTCTCATGCTCTCAGGTGCTCAGGATACGACCTAGTCCAGGATTATGAAAACCTTGGGATCATCTCGTCGCTGGTCTTGGATCGCATCAGTGGCGCTGCATAGTCTGAGGGCCTCGGGATGAGTAGCCTCAGGAGGAAATAGAGAATAAAGAGAATAATTAGCGTAGATGTTGTTCATAGTGTATATAAACTAGATGCAAAAACCTGCGTGGGGCACCCTCATGCGTCATACCGCTGAGTTATGCACTGAATGTACGCTTTGCTAAAAAGATCTTTAATCTAGTTTTGAATTGCGAGAGTGTCTGAGCCTTGGACATTTTCAGGAAGGCTATTCCAGAGTTTAGGAGCCAAAAATGAGAAGGCTTGACCTCCTTTACTCGACTTTGCTACACTGTAAAAAATGTTCGTGATTTTAACAGTAAAAGTCTGTACAATCTACAGTGAAAACCTGTTAAATGATTAACAGAGTATTTCTGTACAAAATACGGACAATAACTGTAACAGATCAAACCTTTGCTTTCGAGAAAGTAATCAGTGTCTGAAATCTCACCACACACCCTCATTCACTAGTCCCTAAATTAGTCAATTAGTTTAGTCCACTAGACAGAGTGAATGACCACAAATGAGTGAATTCAGACACTGATGAACACCTGCTGTTAATAAGAACAATCACTGAAGGAAAGAATAAGAAATAAAACTATAAAGACAAAGCCTTTCCCCAAACCAACTGAATTAAAACGGAGGATTAAACAACTTCATTAAATAACAGCATTACCAGCTTCACTGATTACAGTTTGACTTCAATTCTCTCATATCTGCAAGAATATTTGATAATTAACAGAGGTTTATATTTTTATTGAAAATATTTCATTTGACCTCACCATCATGGAGATCAGAGGCTGCTTTAGTTGGACTCTTGAACCTTTACTGTTCTATCATAATGTTTCTCTGGCTGTTATAACTGTGTTTCTGAAATTCATTTGTTATGACAAGAAAGGCAACAAGAAACTATAAGTACTTAATAGTTACAGATATAATTTTTGCTATTTTATAAGTTAGGTCATAAAAAAGTATTGTTATTTGTATTGTTCTGTGTTGATTTTTATTTGTCACCATTGCTGAGATTCAAAGACTAGTTGTTGACGTCTGTGTGTTTTTAAGTTCTGTCATAGGTCAAATATTGTCATTGTGAATGGTGTATTTAGACCTGAATCTCAAGTGGTTTTATTTACATATGTTCTTACACAAAGCTAACAAGATATTCAACAAATAAACAAGCTGGGACGGATGGTTTTGAGATCATAGATAATCTCACCAGACTTATTCTTATGTTTTCTTTTGGCTTTTTATGCTATAGAGATAGCATGATAAACGCAATTAATTATAGCAACCAAATTAAACTAGTGTAAAATAAGCAGCTGAAGAGCCCAACTAAAGTAAATGCTGCCCTCCATCATGATGACTTCAAACGAGCTTTTGTTCACGTGACAGAAATATAGCCAATGTTCAGTAATAAGTGAAGCTCCTGATGTTTGTGGAGTTGTTTAATGACATCTGCTGAGATCTTGAGAAATATTTTTTTTATTGTGTAATTTGTTTTATGTTTGGTAATTATTATTTTTATTGAGAATTATATTATTAGTTGATTTCATTTTTGGTTTTGGCTGCTTGTAATGGCTGTTCATCAATAATTCTCAATCCTCCTTTAATTAGACACTTATTTATCTCACTAACTTCATTACTGTCTGAGTGTTCAACCCTCTGTATTGAGGACACTAGTGAGGATTTTCCTCTGGGATTTAAGGGGTTAAATGTGTTCGATGAAAAATACAGACTGTGGAATGTATTTGATGTATATAAATTTACAATTGTACAGTAGATTACTGGCAACCATAGCTGTTGGTATTTTTAGCATAAAATAAAAAACCCAGCAAAATACTGTAAAACGTTTTATGTGTCACCATTGTGCAGAATACAAGCGTCTGTGTTCAAGTCCAAGATGAACTAAGGATAGCTGATGTTATGCTGCATTGTCTTATGTTTAAATGTAACTGTGTAGTTGCTAATGCAGTGAAAATCTGTTTGCTAATTGCAAACACACATTAATACATATAATGACTTAGCATTTTTTGTGAGCTAAACTATGTTATTATAAGCTGAACATCAGTTAGTGAAATATGGTAATTTTCTGTAAATTAAAACAGTTCTATAAAAGTTATGTATTTTTTTAACTCGGTTACATGGAACCTGTTGACATAAAAAAGTTAATTAAAGCCAACATATTATTTTTTTTTAATGTAGGTGAATTGGGTAGGCTGAATTGTCCGTAGTATATGTGTGTGAATGAGTATGTATGGATGTTTCCCAGTGATGGGTTGCAGCTGGAAGGGCATCCGCTGCGCAAAACATCTGCTGGATAAGTTGGCGGTTCATTCCGCTGTGGCGACTCCAGATTAATAAAGGGACTAAGCCAAAAAGAAAATGAATGAATGAATGAAAAGTCAGTTATTTTATATAAAAAAAAATTGAGTTTGTTGTCAAAAGATAGCTACAGTAGTAATAGAATACATGGCTGTGTTCCAATTGACAGGGTCTCTACGCAATGTTCACTACTCCCTATTCACTGAACAGGGGGTATAGGAAACTGCAGTCACACATGTTAGAGGATGTAAAATATTCTTTTGTAAATTCATATCATGTAAATTCACCTATTACACATCTTTATATAATGAACTCGTGTGTTGATAAAAGTTATATTTAAAAGTAATATATTACAATCTCACATTACTTCCTAAAAAGGAAACAATGTGGCACTTAGTTATTTTGTTGATGAAAGTAATTTGTTAAATTATTTTGTTACTTATTTTTTCGTGCAATAAATAATGTTCACATTAGGGCTAGAGTTATAGTAAACATCATGTTTACACATCACACACAACATGTGCACTCAACACAGGGACAGGAGAGCTGTCAGTCAATAAAAGTAATATTTTATTGTAAATGAAAAAACAATGTTTTACTTTACTAGTTGTTATAAAAAAAAAAAGAAATCCGATTACATAACTCACATCACATCTGTGGTATATCCGACACTGTTCATGAGAATTGAAAAAATAGACAGTGCTCAGCATATATACGTACACCCCTCACAAATCTATCTTTTGAATTCATATTTTTAAAAGGAAGCTATTCAATATTATATTTGTGCATATACATTAGATTAGTCAGTACTGAAGCCAAATCTGGAGTTTATCTAACAAAATAACTTACAATAACGGTCCAAAAGCTAGTACACCCAAGTACATTAGAAAAAATATAAATAAAATATATAGAATTGTATTATAGAAAAATATTAAATACAAATTTAAAAAAGGGGAAAAATCAAGACAAGCAAAAGAATTGAAAACTTTTGTAGGTTGTAATTCATTTTTGCAATAGTTTTCTTGAATTTAATTGTATTCAGTTTATAAATATGATTGGTGACAAAAATATTATTTTAATAAATATATCTGTTTAATAATTCTCTTTTGTTTAAATGCACCAAAATACATTGCCTATATTCACTGAGACATAGATAAAATATTCATTTTCAAAATGGGCTGTACTTATAGTAATAGTAATTATGCTGAGTATTGTATGTATTATAATTTATATTTTTTAAATTTTAAATGTCACATTTTTCGTAATTTCATAACTAAACATGTATGCTCCCTTCAATAAAATCTCACCTTAAATGGCAGAATACCATGTGAAATCCATTGCCAGATTATTTAGCTTGTTTTAAGGAAAAACTCATATTATTTCTGAAACAAGACAGTATTTTTTTCTTCAAGAAAATGCTTGAATTTTTAGATATTTGGACTAGAAACAAGACAAAAACTCTAAGAAAAGTTTTTTTTTTTTTTTTTTTTTTTGCACTGTAGACTACTAAACATTTTCATATTGGGATGGTTAGCAGTGTTGGGTAAGTTACTTTAAAAAAGTAATAGATTACAAACCACTGATTACTACTGAAAAAAATGTAATCTGATTACATTACTAATTACTTTATGTAAAAAGTTATCCGATTACTAATTTCTTTACTTTAAAGTTACTTTTAAAACATAAAATATAGCTATAAAAATACAAAATAAACTGCAGCTCTTTCAGTGATTTAATATTCACTGAAAAAATATTACAAAGGGTTGATCACAGCAGCTTGACATATTCAAAATACTTAAAGAGTAGTTTACTAGTTCCAAACCTGTTTGTCTTTTTTAACACAAAAAAGAAAACTGGATATCTGTATCCACTGACCTCCATAGTATGAAAAAACACTGCAGTTTCGGGTGTTCTGTGTTTGTCTGAGGTAAATAGTCTACCTAAATGTGTACATTCCAAAGTATGAAGCTGATCGCTCAGTCCTTGTCTTGTGACTTGCAGTTTTCAATTGGTGCACCTGGGAAATGCAAGCACCTCAAATATGTGCTTCCAATATGTGTGCGCACGCAAAAGATGCAATGTGAAGTATCTAAGCTTCGCTTCACATTCAGAAGATACCTTCACTCCCCTGCACAATAATTCAATTCAATCTGTGTAGACTGAGTTGGATCGCAGTATTTTGTGGGCGCCGGTGTCCTCCTTGGTGACAAATATAGTCGTAGAATGCTTTCTGTTCTAGTGCTTGAACAAGTTGCTGTGCATGTTAAAAGCAGTCGAAAGTTCTTTGGACTGCATTTCACAGCAATATTTTTGTTTTTACGCTCAATGATATCAAAGTACTGTCTGTATTTCCACTTGAAGAAGCAAGCACTCTCGACAGCAACCATTTCAGTTCACGTTCTCCAGTAATTTAAAATCGCATGCTTATTAACTGACGTTGCAGCAGAAAACGTGATTTAAATGTAGCATTTTTTCTTCCAAAAACTATATTTGTAACGTAACGCAATAACATTGACTTTAGTAACTGTAATCACATTATAGAAAATTAAAATGTAATTAGTTACATTACTGCGCTCCTCAAAAATGTAATTAGAATACAGTAATGCGTTACTGTTGAACGCGTTACACCAAACTCTATTGGTTAGTGTGTGGTATTGTACCAAATACAGGAAATATGTGATTTTAGAAAACAAGCAGTCAATTGACCAAGACAGCAAGTACAGGCCCAAGAATGTTGCACAAAAATGAACAAGTCACTCCTGAGTCATATAAAATAAAACAAAAAAATGAATCACCCGTGTTTAGCTCATCACCACTCTCAGTCAGGACTTCATTTCCCCTTTTCTTGAATCAATATGGCCTTGCCCATATCTCAACGCTCTATGGAAAGCATCTACAGCATTTAAACCTTTCTTCTGAACGGCTTTCTATAGACCAATAGGACGAGTTATAATATGACTGTAGATATCTCTCTAGTCTAAAGTATATTTGTGACTATTAAAATAAAATTGTGGATATCTCTAATGCCTATAACATCAACTCATAATCACATTGTAGATATCTTCCAATCGTATTGACTCAAACTTATGAAACAGATATCTGGAATTAGAATTATGACTAGTCAAAACCAGGGGCGGACTTAACCAATAAGCAAGGTAATCGGGGGAATTGGGGGGGCCCGACCAATGCCAAGAAGCCTATATTAATTATATAGCTAATCATGTATGGTAAAATCTATCTATAACATTAAGATTTTAACCGGCGTCCTGTACATGCGCGAGGTGTGAGCGCTTCAATCAAAGACACTTGCCAACCATAGACTGTAAAAGATATGGACGTAGTATCCGTAACACTGTAAAAGAAGCTATAAGTAAGCAGGGCCAACCGTCGCCATTTTGTTTGCGCGTCATCGCACCAACCACAGGATACCAAACAAGGGTAAAGAGGTGGAGCTACAGAGGCATGCTGGCATTTCTTGGCTTAAAACAGACTTTTCTTTGGGAGAATGCCTTCATTACCTGCGACTCATTTGTGTTCTGACCACATTTGTGTTCTGTGCTTGGTTGTACACTACATCAATAAAATGTTTAGACTTTTAAAAACACTGCTGTAATACACTGAGCCACTAAACATTGTTCTTATGATGTTTTCAACAGGAGGAAAATGCGAATGACTTCCAAATACTTTAGATATAGTCTGTGTTAGCAATGCTATTGATGAAATCCAGGCATAATACTGTATGACATTGCTTTAGATAACAGTTCTAGAGTCTACAGCTAATCAATCTGTCAAATTCTGGAGTACTTTACATGTCTATAGAAAAATATAAATGATAAATGATCTTAAATAAAACAAATACATTTATAGAGATGATATATAAGTATATAATTTCACTCACCTGTGGCCACGTGAATGGTTTGTGAGCACAATTAAGTGCACACAGCATGCTATAGTATCTGATGATTGCAGAAAAATAACCTCAAAAGGCAAATGACTGTGTAAAGAAACATTAACCAAAACAAAAATACGATGTATATGCCGAGTTCAGCAGCTAATTAGCCGGAATCAGCTGAGGCGACGAGACAGTGAGCAGCGTGAGCTAGCTGTCACTCAAGTGGCCACGCCCTTAATTATGCAGACTTAATATGACTTAATAAAAATGAAATGGATGAGTTATAAAAAAAAATCACCCCTCTCACAGTTGTCATGAAAGGTAATCTTAGCTATATGCACCAAAGCCATCTTTTGTACCAGGCTGTAAACATGTTTTTGATCAGCTGTAAAAATGGCCAATTTACCAATGCAGTCAGAAAACATCTTGATTTCCTGGAGCCAGCTCCCCAAGGTGAGTTGATGAATTGCAGTTTTAGTTATTGGCTTCCCAAGGGAGAATGGGAGGTTGCCGCTTGTTGCCACCTTAGTTTTCAGAAATCATGTTTTTACAATAAGTATTGAAGATTTCATTTGCAAAAAAAATCTACATTTATTAAACAAAAAATAAAAATAACCTCTTAAAATATCACCCTTTAATATATATATATATATA
>CAIGQZ010032901.1:1632281-1684679 GCA_903798205.1 Danio tinwini | reverse complement strand
GTATTTTTAATCAATCTATGAAGGTTGGCAATAAACATTAAAGAGCTGATCCTCCCTATACGCAACCCATACCGCCGAACCCCCAGGGGATGCCCCTTGCTCTTAAATATGAATCTGTTCTGCGCTTTTATTTTATTTAGGCATAAAAACACTTAAATAATAATAATATGGGCATCATGGTGGCGCAGTGGGTAGCACGATCGCCTCACAGCAAGAAGGTTGCTGGTTTGAGCCCCAGCTGGGTCAGTTGGCATTTCTGTGTGGAGTTTGCATGTTGTTTGCGTGGGTTTCCTCCAGGTGCCCTGGTTTCCCCCACAGTCCAAAGACATGCGCTATAGGTGAATTGTTTCCCAGTGATGGGTTGCAGCTGTAAGGTCATTCGCTGCATAAAACATATGCTGGATAACTTGTTGGTTCATTCCGCTGTGGCGACCCCAGATTAATAAAGGGACTAAGCCTAAAAGAAAATGAATGAATTAATAAATATATATTTCAACTGTTTATTTACAATGAAATAGTTCCAGATGAATGGATTTAGTAATTTGGGGATTTTTTCTCCTTATTTTTACATCCCAATGTTGACAGGTATATGGTTTATGTGTGTTCCATGGTGGGCTATTCCAAACAGCCCAAAAAAACTATTAACTATTATTCCTTTTCATTTTATAAATGTCTCCTTATTGTCCAAAAACTTATAAAACTGATCCAAAATCAGGTAAAAACTATTAAACCTGTTCTGCACTGGAGGTGATCTGAAGAAAGCCGTGCCCCAAGCAGAGAACCATTAGATTTTATAAATGTTTCGAAACAGTAATGGCATCACAAAGCCCTGTTTACAAAAATCATGTGACCTTCACAATATCTATCATTAAGCTGCAGTCACACTGGACTTTTCTCCCCATAGACTTCCCTTCATATGCACGCGAATGCGTCAGACCAACGCAGGGTCATGCGTCAAGTTTTGCAGTTCGCTGCAGTGCAAAGTTCAAGCTTGGTGAACTTTGCCCTGCAAAATCGCATCACTTGACTTTGTAAGACCAATCCAAGATCAAAACATGACCTCTGGACAGAAATTTAAAACATGGAGCAATCGCTGGCTTTTTTTAATGTCTAATCATCTTGTTTAATCCCTCCCCTTTACGCAGTGCCGTACGACAGAATTTCGCAAGCTCAAACTCTAGTGTGACCGCAGCTTGAGCATGCAAATCACTAGGCTTCAAGCCGCAAGAATTGGCTACAGCCTGACAAAAGCAAAGCATTCTGATAAGACAATTTGTCAGAAATTAATCAGCACTGCAGCCATGTTATGATAACCTGTGCCATCAATGTACCACGGTAGCAAAAGGCTTTGATAATGACACACCTTATTCTCATTGGTTATATTCTGTGATAAATTCGATGAGTAAAAGTACAAAGTGTCCGAATTGACTGCAGTCTCTTAACTTTTCCCGTGACTGCAAATGACAGAACTCACCAGTCGGCCGCAGGCTAGTGTGGGTCAACTTGAACAAGCCTACTGTGTCCTGGCCTACAATGTCTCTGAAAAGTTCTAAGAGCATTAGTTGTTCCTCAAGGCCAGGGGTGTCTAAACTTGGTCCTGGAGGGCCAGTGTCCTGCATAGTTTAGCTCCAACTTCCTTCAACACACTTGCCTGGAAGTTTTAGTACATCTAGAAAGAGCTTGATTAGCTAGTTCAGGTGTGTTTAATTGGGGTTGGAACTAAAATATGCAGGACATCAGCCCTCCAGGACCGAGTTTGGACACCCCTGTTGTGAGGAATAACATACCCCATACGAAGGTCTACAATCCTATTCCTTCATTGCATTTACAGACTTCTACCTTCTAGCGTTACACCCTAAACCTTTCAGACAATCTCACACACTTGTATCATTGCTTTACTATCCTGACCTTTTGTGGTGAAGGTAGATGCAGTTACCAAAACCACTGGTCCCAAAGATTTTTGGTGTTTTTTCTAGGTTTTTAAAACCATCTTGGTTGAGATTCCATGCATGACTTAGTGATACTACATCATGACATGTAAACTGCAAAACACTGATTTGATGAGATAGAAACATTAGACTAGTTTTGCAGTCGGAGACCCCAAAGTTGCTAGATTTAATTAAAGCCATAATATTTACAATTTATCAATAAAATATCCAAAAAGCACTATATTTTGCTAACTTTTGTATTAACGTTTTTGAAGAAATAAATCCAGAGAAATAAGCTATTTTAATTAGTAACATGGACCATATCATGTGCCACTATGTTAATGACGCCAAATTCCAGGTCATACCACCACATTCTAACTAGGTACCGTATACTTGCCATTTCAGGCAGGTGTGTTGAGGCAGGTTAGAGCTAAAGGGGGATACCCACCCTTCAGGACCTAAATTGGTGATCCCTGATATATACCCTTTAATCATGGAAGCCAAACTTCAAGAAATGAGTGAGCTTGTGGCTCAGCTGCGAGCTGATAATGAGAGGCTGCGTCAGGAAAGGCTGTCCATCGACTTCTCTTTTGACTGAATCTAATACTGTTGAGCGATTTGTGCTTGTTCCTCGTGAGCGACGGTGTCCAAAATTTAATGGGCGGTCTGGTATGAGTATCGACGAGTGGGTCGAAGAGGCTCAGGCATGTATGTGCATGCGAACGATGACTGTTAGGGAGCAAGCATTGTTTCTATTTGATCACCTCAAAGGCGAAGCCCGTGATGAAATAAAGTACCAGCCCAGTGCAGATCGAAATGATCCAGAACAAATTTTTTCTGCCTTACATAAATTGTATGGGTGCGCCGACTCTTATATCGTACTGTAGGAGGCATTTTATTCTCGTCGTCAGACTGAGGAAGAAACCCTCCAAGAGTTTTCATAGGCATTATTGGGTTTATTTGAGAAACTAAAACAACAGTCCCCACATGCTGTTTTTATTGCTGATGTGGTGGTACGAGATCAGTTTGTTGAGGGCTATCCATTGGGAACGAGAGGGGATGCAAAGTCATGCCAGGGGGAGGAGTCAATCTGTTCCGCTGGTGTACAGGGCTCAATTTGTGGTTTCAGGTAATATGGGGTTGAGTGCAGAGAGTTCGTCGGCTCTAAGTGAAATTGGAGAAATGCTGGTTCAATAGCAGAAACAAATTGAGCAATCTTTCCAATTGGTTTCTCGCGAACATAGTCCATGGGTGTGTGACCCCTTCGCCATGCCATCTTTCTGTGACTTGTCGACGGTGTCACTGTCTCGGTCATTTTGCTATGGATTAATACAACGAGGAGTTGGAAATGAATTGGGATGGAACAACCATCCCAATTCATTTCCAACTCCTCGTTGTATTAATCCGCTTTCTGGAAATGGAAGACCTGGTTCTGGCCAAAATGCATTGGAAAACTAACTCCCGCCGGGCTGATGAGCCGCAGTTTGGTGGGGGTTGTAGAGGGCTCTAGAATTTCTCAGGGTGCAGACACAATGTCTCGTTTAGTCTCCTCTTGTCCACACTGTATTGTAAATATGGGGGGTGTTTCTATCTCTTGTTTAATTGACACCGGGTCTATGGTGTCGACAATTACAGAGAGCTGTTTTTAATCGCAGTTCCAGCCTTGGGGTCCCGATCGGTTGCAGTCATGCCACTGGCTACAGCTTTGTGCAACCAATATGCTAGAGATCCCTTACGTTGGGTACCTGGAACTAGATATTGAATTGTGTGGGCATGTAGTACCAAGATGTGGGATATTGGTCCTCCAGGCGATAATCCTAGCATTCCAGGTATTTTGGGTATGAATATCCTCAGTCGCTGCTATCATGATCTTTTTGGGCAATGTGGGGCAGGTTTGTTCCAGTTGCCGGGCCTGGTGTCTGATAAAAAATTGTTTCAGACCCTTCAGGCCTGCCATTGCGTAAATGGAGTATTGACATGCGGTGGTAAAGTTAAAGTTTGAGGGCGGGGGGTCTGTTGCATTCACGGCAGCACTATGAAATTGGTCCCTGCTACCTGTTCTTCTGCTTTCACAGGAAGGACAGTTTTGTTTGAGCCATCGGCGACTGGTTTACCTGCGGGCCTACTAGCCTCTCCAGCTCTGGTGCCCGTGAAGGGGAGCACGGTATGTGTACCCATTGTAAATGTGGGAGTGTATGATGCTCTGTTATACCCAGCTTAACTTTTAGGGGAATTGCAGGAGGTGTATCTGACAGCACACTTAGAGGGGTGGCCCAGTGTGTTGGGCCAGGGTGCCCCTTCCATTCTCTGCGGCAGTACATCTGCGTCTGTACTGGAGGTGACCAAAAGCATTAAGTCATCAGGTCTGTCAGAGGAAGAGCAGGAACAGGTAAGACTGCTCCTTTGGGAGTACCGTAGTTTGTTTTCTACTGGGGAGAGTGATGTGGGTATTACAGATTTGCTCTCACAAGAAATTCCTGTTACTGTCAATATCCCAGTTCATCAGCGCTATAAGCAAATTCCCCCCTCAGAGTATGAGCAAGTTAGATCTTACATTGGCCAGTTATTGGAGTCCGGAGTGATTTGTGAGAGTAGTAGTCCTTATGCCTTCCCCGTGGTCTTGATGAAGAAGTATGGCAGTCTGCATATGTGTGTGGACTACCGCCAACTCAACGCCAAGACCCGGAAGGATACATTCCCACCTCCCCGAATTGAGGAGACACTAGATTCTTTGGCTGGGGTGCGTTGGTTTAGCACCTTGGACCTGGCTAGTTATTATAACCAGGTCCCAGTGGCTGAGCCCGACCGCCATAAGACTACATTTTGCACCCCCTTTGGGCTATATGAATGGAACCGTATGCCCTTTAGTTTGTGAAATTCCCCCAGCACCTTTCAGCGCCTAATGGAGCAGCTGTTTGGGGATGAGTGCCACCAGTCTGTCCTCTTATATCTAGACGACATTATATTTTTTTCTTCATCAGTACAGCAACATCTACAAAGGTTGAGGCTGGTACTTGAAGGCCTCCGAGTTGCTGGCCTCAAAGTTAAGCTGGAGAAGTGCAATTTCTTCCAGAAAGAAATATGGTACATGGGACATGTCATTTCAGCACAGGGGGTTGCCGCGGACCCAAGCAAGATAGAAGTCGTAGCTTAGTGGCCTCAGCCTAAAACTACCTCATAATTTAGAACGTTCCTTGGGTTTGCCAGTTACTATCTGCGGTTTGTTGAAGGGTTTGCTAGAATAGCAGCGCCATCGCATAATCTGGTGGTTGAGAGTACCAAAGGAAAAGGCACTAAACGGGGACAGAACTTGGAAAAACTGTGGTCAGATGTATGTGAGTTGGCTTTTAAGACTCTTAAACAGAGCCTTATTGAAGCACCCATTTTGACCTATGCAGACTTTACTTAGCCCTTTATTTTTGAGATTGATGCCTTTATATGGGGCTTGGGGCCGTATTGTCACAAGAAGTTGAGGGTAAGGTAAGACCAGTGGCTTATGCCAGCTGCAGCCTACGACCGGCAGAGGGTAATACTGCAGCGTATAGTTCAATGCGGCTGGAGTTTTTGGCCTTAAAATAGGCTATGGCGGAAAATTCCGGGAGTATTAGCTGGGGCATCGTTGTATAGTACCAACTGATAACAATCCCTTGAGCCATTTGGCCACAGCCAGACTAGGGGCCACTGAGCAGCGGTGGGCAGCTGAGTTGGCTGCTTTTGATTTTGAAGTACAGCTCCGGTAGGTGAGATCAAAACGCTGATGCTCTGTCGCGACTGTCGTGAGGGAAGGATTGCCAGTAATGGAGAACATGCATTCAGGAACTCGAGTTCCTGAGCTGTTACAATGTTCAGTGGTTGTGAAACCATTAAGGTCTGCTATCTCTGGGGCCATCGAGGCCATGCCAAACCATTCAGAGTCTGAACTTGTGGTTCTCCAGGAGGAGGACCCTGTGATTGAGGCAGCCCTTAAGTTCCTTTGCCAAAGAAAAGGCCCAGGGCCCCGAGAGCGACAATTAATGCCTAAGGCGCATGTGGTTCTGCTTTGGCAGTAGAACCGATTAGAGCTGCAGAACGGGTTGTTGTATGGTTGCATCCACCGCCCCGATAGGGGTGAGGAGGTGCTGCAGCTCGTTTTGCCCATTCAGCTGCAAGCTGAAGTGTTGACCCAGCTCCATCAAAATCATAAACACCAGGGTAGAGAGCATACCCTGGAGCTGCTGTGGCAAAGATGTTATTGGCTAGGGATGTCCACAGATGTTGCCCACTGGGATCAGAAATGTGAACGTTATCAAATGGCCAAAGAGGTAGCACCAGTTGCCTGGAGCTACATGGGTCATTTACTGGCATCCAGCCCTAATGAGATTGTGGCCTTGGATTTTACAGCCTTACCTTCTGATGTTTGGTAGAGAACCACAGCTGCCAGTGGACTTCTCGCTAGCTTGGGTGTGGGAGCCGGAGCCGTTGGGTGGAGGAGCACCAGGCACGCCTGAAGATAGCCTTCAAAAGTGCTCAAGAAAGGTTGGAAACTGCTGGCCAGGGCCGTAAGGCCCGGCATGACCAGCAAGTAAGGGAACAACCTCTGAAGGAGGGTCAGCTACAAGATCCAAGGTAGGATTAAGGTAGGCACAAGATCCAAGACCTGTGGAGTTCTCAGACTTACCAGGTTGTTCAGGCTCCCCTGGATGGTGGGTCTGTTTATACAGTTGTCCTGTCCTGTGGATTGACCTCACATTTAAGAAATGCCAGCCACCTCTGCACCCCCTGAGAGCCCGACTGGGCTGCATATTCCTAGTGTAATGGGGGATGGGGAGGAAGGCGATCCAGGGTATGTGTTGGTTGAGAGCTTACTGCTGGGGTGCAACCTGTGGCGATTCAACATCCTCATTCATTTGTTGCAGAAGCATTCGATCAAGATTCCGAGGGCAGTATGGTGGATCAATCAATGATGTCAATAGGAGTGCCGTGGCGATCAACCCATCAAGGGGCAGATCAGCATTCTAATCCTAACTTCTTACTGCGGACTGTGGGGAGTATATTACCTCAAGTACGCTCTTGGGGCATTTTTGGGTTATGCTTTATGCAGCCCTGGTTTAGGCCATGGGTTTGATGTGAGTTGAAGTTACTATTTTCATCGTCGGGACTACGATGACTGTTGGGGGGGTGAAATTGTGTGGTGATTCGCCACACCTGTTGCGAGATTAGGGGGTGTACCCCTTTAATTACTTTTGAAGTGCATAAAACGGCATTGCACTGAGCTCTAAACCATACGTCAGGGGGAACCTCGGGTGTCATTGTTCCGGCGTGTCGTTTGGTCTGTGGACAGGTAGGAGCTGTTTGCTAGTGTGCATTACTGTTAATGGTTGGGCTGCATTTGTTGAGGCTTTCTGTATTTCCAGTGTGGACCAAGAGACTGGAGAAATTGTGCATGTAACCAAAGGAGCATGTAATTGCGTTGAGCTTGTAGTATCCGCAAAGATACGTTCTCGCTATGTTTAACATAGTGTAAGTGTAATGTGAGCTCTAAAACCAACTTTGTTTCTTTAACAGCATTGTGGCTTTACTGAGAGCGCCTCCAGTGTGCAGAAGGTTGTTTGGAGTGGTCGTGCTTGCGGTTGTTGTCATATCCGGGCACTGACGTTTTTTTCTATCTCATGCTGTGTTCCTGTGGCTGAGTGACGCGTTGGGTGGCATTGTTTGGAGTGGTCGCGCTTGCGGTTGTTGTCATATTCGGGCACTGACGTCCTTTCTGTCTCACGTTGCGTTCCTGTGGCTCAGTGACGTGCTGGGTGGCTTTGTTTGGAGCGGATGTCTTCAACCTTCAAGACAGGACACTGTTGTGTACATGCTTACATTTGCAGGCCCAGCCCTGTATGGAAATCATATCCTCCCTGCACTGCCACCATGAGTCTTTATACGCCTGTAACAAGTAAAATAAGCAGGTAGTTGTTTTATAATAATATAGTTATGCTGCTCTTAGTCACAACGAAAAGGCTGAGGATCCTTTTCACAGATGTTTAATGCACTTACCGACAGTAAATAAGTCAACTATAAGCATTATAAAATTATCAAAAATCGAAAACTATACAGATTAAACTAATCACAAGATATTGAAGTAAACAAGTATAAAGTACACAAGCGCCATCTAGTGGAAATAGAATATCACTGCTTTATGACAGCAGTTTCAATATTAGCTATATAAGCCACAGATAATCACTGCCTAAAACTCCAATATAACTGTATGAAAAGTTATGAACCGCCATGTGTTGAACACAGCTGCAAAAGGCCAACCAAACTCTCCATGCGCTGCAACCCTTGTTTACGCTTTGTCATGTGACTCGCTCCTCCAGCTGAAACTTATTACGAGCAAGACCTTTCCCACAGTAGTATCATCTCACAGTAGCAGTTTAGAATCACTCTTTCCACCCCTGAATTCCTTGCTTCACCAATTCAGGTCTTGTCCAGCCTTTTGTGTCCTGTCCTATATAGCCGTGATTGATAACAACTGAGTGAACAAGCTGCTTCAACCAAGCTGCAGTACAGAGGTTGTGAAGATACGCAGATCATTCTAATCATTATTATTAACCTCTACACTCACTACTAAGACAGTTTTTTGGAAAGCATCCAAGAAGTTTATTACCCAAATCAGTGTTGATAAGTTATGCTTTTACAAACATAATGCAGGACACAGTTTTTTAGTGCACAGTAGGGAGTGGCCTCCATTCTGCTTGCCATATATAAAGCTGTATAGAGAGGGAGGTTAGCTGATAAACCCAGACTTATGATCTTTGAACATGGCAGCATTGAATGCATGTAGTGCTCTTGTGACAGGGGCCAACCGAGGCTTGGGTTTAGAGATGATCAAGCAGCTCCTGGAGGCCCATTGCTCAACAGTATTTGCTGCATGTCGTGACCCTGATGGGCCAAACTCTGAGGTGAGTTTTTAAGGTGAGCTTAGGACAGAAGACAGCTCAGGAATTTTGTTGATCATTCATGCTATCTTTATCATTTAGGTGGTAAGAGAACTGGCGAGAAAGAATCCAGGTGTTGTCTTCCTTGTGAAGCTTGGTAAATGTGAATTTGTCATTAGTCTTATTTATAGGAGGGTGAAATAATATCACTTATGACTGCTTTTAAAAAATTTATGTTAGACATTGCTGATCCATGCAGTATCAAGGAATCTGCAGAGAAAGTGGGTTCTCTGCTGGGGGAGAAGGGTTTGAATCTGCTTGTGAATAATGCTGCAATCTTGCCCCAAAAAACCATGCTGACTGCTACTGTTGAGGACATGCACAACACCTTCAACACTAATGTGATAGGACCTTTATTTGTCATCAGGGTAATGTGAAGCTATTTTTGCTAGTTAAAGAAATCAGAATCCTTACTTTATTTCTTGCAATATCTTAAACTCTTGGTTGTGGATGTGTTAAATTAGGAGTACCTGCCGTATCTGCGAGCAGCAGCTAAAGCCAGTGGAAAACCAGGGATGTCATCTGATAAAGCAGCTGTGATCAACATCTCCACAGATTCTGCATCCATGAGCATGATCCCATCAATGAAAGACCCATTCCCGTTCTTTCCATACAGTATCAGCAAGGTATGCACGAATCCCAGTAAACTGTTCTGACCAAAAAGAAAGTCCACATTTGTATATGTACATTTTATATGAATTTGAAAAGGGTAGGATATGATATTTGTAAATTGTTTCGTTCTGAAAAAAATGTCAGATTGTTTTTAATTCAGACAAGTGAAAAAAAAAGTTTAAACAATCTGCGTTAATTGTATTTTATTGTATTTGTTTATTAGAGTGGAGTCTGGATGCAGACCTGGTGCAATGCAATCTGAGCTGCATTCAATGCTTTTTAATGCACTAGCTCCTTTACATCACTAGCTCCTTTGCATGCATTGTATCTGACATTGAATCACTGAGATATGCAGTCTCAGCTTGCATCATCAAGGCTGCATTCAGATACTATTGGTTTGTTGACTGTTACACACTCTGAGCCAACACTGTCTTAACTAATGTGAAACAAATCAGAAGTTGCAGTGTGAACAAACTTTAAGTCATGCATGTGTGTTTATTTCAGGCAGGTCTTAACATGCTGACTGTATACACAGCTAGAGATTTAAAGGCAGACGAGATCCTCTGCATTTCCATTCACCCAGGATGGGTAAGGACAGACATGGGAACCTATGAGGTAAACCTCGTTGTATTAAAGTTTGTATATTGTCGAAAGATACAGTGTTAGTAATAATAATATCAGTAAATCTGATATTAAAAGCTATTTGTAAATAAATGTAAAATCAGCATAAGACTTCAGAGTTAAAGGAACACCACATTTTTGGAAAAAGGCCTATTTTACCTAGTTCCTAGTTGAATTTTACCATTTTTGAATCCATTCAAAAATGGTACAATGATACAATGGGTCCCACAGTGGGTCTGTTGGGAGAAATATTAACTTAGCTTACATTAATCATTGAACCAAATTAAACCAATACAATCTCACTCAAAAATGACCAAAGAGATTTGATAATTAAAGCTTGACTCTTCTGTAATTACTGTACATTGTGTGTCTTGAACAGTCGGAAAATTAAAAGTTGCTATTTTCCAGTCTGAAATGGCTAGGAAATATATTCTCATTTTAATAATCAAGGAACTTAGTAGGAATAAAAGCAGGCACAATTATAGTAAGTAAGCAATGTGTATTTATATAGCACATTTATCATGTATGACCATACACTCAAAGTGCTTCACAATCATTAGAGGGAGGGTCTCGCAATACAACCACCAGTGTGCATCATTCACTTGGATGATGCGACAGAACCCGCAGGACAACAGTGTCAGTGCACTTACCACACACCAGCTATAGGGGGAGTGGGGAGACAGAGATAGAGCCAATTCGGTGGATGGGGATGATTGGCAGGCTATGATGGGTAAATGGAGGGAATTTGGCCAGGACACTGGGGCTACACCCCTACTCTTTACGAGAAGTGACATGGGATTTTTGACCACAAAGAGTCAGGACCTCAGTTTAACATCTCATCCGAAAGATGGCGCCCACTGACAGTATAGTGTCCCCTTCACTATACTGGGGCATTAGGACTCACACAGACCGCAGGTTGAGTGCCCCCTGCTGGCCTCAATAACACCACTTCCAACAGCAACCTAGTTTTCTCATGTGGTCTCCCATCCAGCTACTGACCAGGCTCAGCCCTGCTTAGCTTCAGTGAGTTATCAGTCTTAAGCTGCGGTCACACTAGAGTTTGTGCTTGCAAAATTCTGTCATACGGTGCTGCGAAAAGGGGCGGGATTAAACAAGATGATTAGACATAAAAAAAAGCCAGTGATTGCTCTATGTTTTAAATTTCTGTTCAGAGAGGTCATGTTGAGATCCTGGATTGGTCTCACGCAGTCAAGTGATGCGATTTCGCAGGTCAGAGTTCACCAAGCTTGAACTTTGCACCAAACTTGACGCATGACCCTGCGTTTCCGGTCTGATGCATTCGCGTGCGTATGAATGGAAGTCTATGGGGAGAAAAGTCCAGTGTGACCACAGCTTTAGGCTGCAGGGTGATATAGCTGTGATTGGCATATAAAATTATATTACTCAACACCTGAATAGCAGCTAACTTCTGGATATTCTGGTTCAAACACATATAGTCTTCATGGTTGCAAAGCAGGTGCATGTAGTTGGTCACGCTGGCTATATTGATGGACGATTTTCAGGCACTATTGTAATTTCGTTGCACTTGCTGCAGCAGCAAATTTCTTTGATTATTACACTTTCATTTTTGACTTGTAAATTTCTGTCTGTCTTTAACTATAGAAGAGGTAAGCTTTAAATAGGAACATCTCTGAAACTCTTTGGAATTACTTTTGAGCAAGATAATAATGGTTTAATCCAATTCAATGATTTATGCTAGGCTAAGCTAAAAGTGTTCCAACATTCCAGTCTTCATTCCATAGATCTGATTGGAATCATGGATTCAAAAATGAAAAAAAAAATGAAGTTGAGTAGATTTTTTGGTGTTGTTTCTAAAGTGTAGTGTTCTAAAATTAGGCTTTAAACACAAAAAGCACAATGAGATTCTCTGTTTGACGACATTACAATATTTTAATTTAATGTAAATCCCTGTTCATCCACCAGGCAACACTCGATACCAAAGAAAGTGTGGAGGGGATGCTGCGTGTCATTGGCAGCCTTACTGAGAAAGAAAGTGGTGGATTTGTGGACTACACTGGAAAAACAATGCCCTGGTAAACCAGAAGAACCACCAGAAACACTTACATAAGCTCATCAAAAGGCCAACTGACATGCATATTGTTCCTGTAATAAATGCGCTGATAAAACATACATGAATGTTCATGATAACCTCATTCTTATGATACATAAAATAAAGCAAACAAACCAAAACTGCAAATATTTAGATTTTTCTGAATCCAACTTTAAGCTATACAACTTATAAAAAATACTAAAACATGACATTTCAGATATTTAGTACGTGACAATATTGCCCCTACATGCACCTCAGCAGTAACATGCGAACTTGAAGTACATGGAGAATAATCACTGGGAGAAGAATCACACAAGTGAGAGCTCATATAAGTGCCCCGGAGGGTGGTTTATTTACAAAAGTGATGTTTCCCAGTGGTGAGATCAGGTCGGTGGCTCTGGTGCTCTATGTGCTCTTTTCTCAGTGCTCCTGTGGTTCTGGCAGGTTCTCAGCTGTTGTCTGGGAAAATAGCGAGAGTTCGGATTAATGCTTGTTCTCATGGTGAGCCTTCTCTCTCTTCTGCTGTGTTGCTGCAGTTTAGCCGGCTGATGGGCTGCAACTGGGACCAATCAGCCTGTGTTGATGGCATGCAGTTGTTTCTCCTTTGTTTCCTGGGCGATGCTGATGATCCTTCGGGATGCTCATCACAATGTTTACATAACTAGATGTGTAAATAGTTTGTAACTACAGTGGGTGTACAAATTGGTACATATTATGTGTGTAATATGCTCCTCAATCATACTGCTGTTTCTTAAAGAGTTTCAGTAGGTATGCAAAATCAATAAGCATTCTCTGTGTACAACCATACACAACCAAAAACATATGGCATTACCATTCAGGTATGGAAGTCCTAAGAGGCCATGCATTAAAATAATTTTTTCTCTTGTTTTGTCGTGATCACGACTTAATTATCTCGTGATCTCAACATAACAAAAAGTTGTTTTGATCACAACTTATTTTTTTGCTTTTATTCATTTATTTATTTATTTATTAATGTATTATAATTATTATAACTATTATTATTAGTAGTAGTATTAGTATTAATATCTGGCAAATGTCAGGAAACCGGCCCTGCGAACAGGGAGAGTATAACTGCAGACGCGCATTCGTGCAACACATTAAAGGCGTTCAGAACAGCCATAATAAGAGAGCAAACGCTCATGCTCATGATGAATGTACATTTATAATTATATGATTCTATATCATTATTTACAATAATATACCCTCAACTGTTATCATTTTAAAGAGCCCCTATTATACATTAAAAAGGGTCATATTTCGGTTTTATGGGTCTCTAACAACAGGCTGATATGCATGCAAGGTCAAAAAACACTTTCATGGTCTTATAATAAGCATTTATTTTTACCTAATTATCCCAGCGACTCCCATATGAATTGTTCAGCGATTCATTTGTTCCCAAACCCCGCCTTAGCGGGAAGCTAATCTGCTCTGATTGGACCGATGACAGCCTGTAGCCATTAGTCGACAGCGTTCAGCGCGAGACAGTAAAATGCCCAGCGCAGTTTATCAAGCCCCCGGGTCGCCAACATTGGTATAGGATCCAGTCACAGCAGACGCCCGAAACACCCTTCATAGTAAACTTACTAACACCACAGTAAACAGTACTCGGTTCTCAACAGTATTATTCAGACACCTCACCCTCGAAAGTAGTGCAGTTAAACACCACAAATGCATTCAAATCCGTAAACAAAACAGCACGCGTCACGTTTTCAACGAGGCATTAGACGAGATATGGGAATATAGAGTTAACCTGATGCAGTGCAAGCAGTTATATGTAATAACACAATTAAATACATACTTTACAAGCTAGAGAAAACAAGGAGGCAGCTATTTACTTACACTTATGAAATGTGTCATGGGCCAGGTCTGACTTATTAATTATCTTTCATTTCGAAGCTTTTCTCCTTTCTAAGCTGTAGATCATTTCCATTTGCAACCATTGCTGTGGCTCCTCTTGCATGAAATGTTATGTTCTCAGGGCTTACCTGTACTCTGCTTTGCCCAACCAGTGCTGTGCACCAACCCAAAGTCCAGCCTGCCTTTGTTTGACTTGTACCTAATAATTTGTCCTTATTTTGCACGTGTTACACCAAATTCTGTGACCATCTTATTCTGTGACCCTAGTAGGTGCTGTTCTCACTGTTTGGCTTGAACTCGCTCCCACAGCATACATACTCTCACACAAATGAGCTAGAATGAACTGTTCAATACTAGTATATATAAAATCCCTTGTATTTCACACAGAAAAAAATTATGTTTTTTAAATGCAAACAGCTTAGTGCTCTTAAGTGCCCAATGTGCGCTGTCAATCACATGAAAGTATGTAGCTGTTTGCCTGTCTTGGGAGCAAGTTCAAGCCAAACAGTGTAAACTGCTGCTGTGTCAGTGGGCGGGGCCGCAAGTTTAAATTATGTCAGGTCGAAACGGCTAAAGACTCGTTATCAAGAAGATTCATTTAAACCACTATGAGTCGACGAAGGTCAATTTCAAAAACCCATAATAGGGGCTCTTTAAAGCAACTCTATATGGCGTATTTTTAAAGTAAAATAATTTGCGGAAAGGATCAAAAAAGAAAGAGCAGCTCTTCATCATTCTTCATAATTCATTCATGCATGCAGCAACTTATTTTGCGCCATATAGAGTTGCCTTAAAATGGTAACAGTTGAGGGAATATTATTGTAAATAATTATATATAGAGCGTTTGCTCTTATATTATGGCTGTTCTGAATGCCTTTAATGTGTTGCACAAATGCACGTTTGCAGTTGAGCTATTCTCTCCCTGTTCGCAGGGCCGATGTAGACCCTCTGGCCAGACATTTGCCAGATATTAATAATAATAATGATAATAATAATAATTAATACATAAATAAAAGCAAAAAAAAAAGTAATGATCACGACATAACAACTTTTTGTTATGTCAAGATCACAAGAAAATTAAGTCGTTATCCTGACATAACTTTAAGTCGTGATCACTGCACAACTACTTTTTGTTATGTTGAGATCACGAGAAAACGAGTTGTTTTGTTGAGACCACAAGATAATTAGGTTGTGATCACGACATAACAAGAGAGAACATTTTTTTAAATGCATGGCCTCTTAGGACTTCCGTATTCAGGCACACCAGGCATGAGATTATCTTGCATGCACTATACTTGTTGTCTACCAGTTTGTTTGAGTGGGGCTTGAAATATCTTGCTGAGCTCAGTCATAAAAAGCAGGATGCACTGCTAAAATGATCAAGATTTAATAGGCATTTAATGCCGATGTTAAATTACTATAATGTTCACAGTTTTAGTTTAATTAGCATGTAACATTTCACTTTTTTAGTGACAAATGTTTGTGAGCTTATCATGTAACACTCATGGCACACAACAGCAACCATAACACTTGTGAACAGTTCCTGTTAACATGCAGGTATGAAACCCAGGTCTCTGGTGTGGTATACAAATGTTCTACAGTTTACCTACAGGAAGACGTGATAAACCCAATTGCCAAGACACAAGACACAAAAAAAAAAAGTGTATTCAGAAAATACAACCTCATCAAAAATAGCAGCCAGCCATTGGAGGTCTACAAGACTGACTACAGCCAAGCAGGTAACAAACATAAAATTCTCCATAGAGCAAAGGGTACTTTAGCCAAAAATACAAACAAAGAAAGATAATGACTAGAGGACTTAAGGCAAGGGTGAGAGCACATCAAACTCAAATACTAAGTGAAGACAAGAGGGTAGAATCAATAATAGTCCAGGCTAGTCCAGGGATGGGCAAACTTGGTCCTGGAGGGCTGATGTCCTGCACAGTTTTGCTCCAACACTAATCAAACACAACTGAACATGCTAATCAGTGTCTTCAAGATCACTAGAAATCTATAAGCAGGTGTGTTTGATTAGAGTTTGAGCTAAACCGCGCAGGACATCGGCCCTCCAGGACCGTATTTGCCCACCCCTGGGCTAGTCTAAAACACAGCTGAACAAGATTAACACAAATGAACCCTAAACAGAAACACTGGGGAAAATAGCGACATCATGTGGAGAAAAAGAAAAACAAACAATAGCTCAGAATATGACAAAAAATGTTGCACAGAGGATTGAGTTACAAGTTACACAGTAATTTGTTACTTTTTACACTGTTTAATAAGTGGACAGTTTATAAGGGTTTATAATGTGCACATACAGGATTTACAATACAAGGTGTTGCAGTAACACTTTAGCTCACAATTTACGGTATTAATAAACCATTAACTAACACTACTAGCTTAATTAACTTACTAATTAGTTCTTTGTTAATAGTTAGGAAGGTAGAAGTTGGGTTTAAGTTCTAGGCAGGATTAGGGATGCAGAATAAGATCATACTTTAAGAACTACTAATGACCTGTTACAGTTTTTCTCAGTCGCTTTGGTGCATTTCTCACAACACTATTTACATTTTCACAACACAATGCATTTCTCAAAACAATTAGTCAATTGTGCACATCATATTAGCAGTTTCTCATTCCTTCCAGCAAATTGCAAATGCTTTTGGACATGCATCAATTGCTTTCATACAACACTCTGCTGTTTGTAACATTATCATTTGCCTCTGTCATGTCAGTCAAAATGAACTAAACTTGTGGATGCTGAATAGTCATTCCATATAAAACTAATAGTCCTCATTTCATTACTTGAGTCATTACATACAACAATGTTGAACTAGTTGTCAAAATCTGTCAAGCTTTTATTTAAAAACTTTAAATCTTTTTTTTCTGAAAATGTCTTTTGAAATGAACAATTTGATGAATGATTTACAGACCTGTGTATGTTGTAGGTTCAGTTCCAATATGTACTGCAATATTGTTTAGTTGTCACAGCTCTACCCAAAGGAAGTTTATGTTAGTTGTAAATAAGGGTGTATTTATTCTTTTGCACAATGCTGTGAATAAATTAGGATTGTAAAGAGCATCTGCAGTAAATATGTGAAACATACATATTCAGTGTCTTGTACTAATTGTTTTGAGAAATGCATTAACTGTTGTGCAAATGTAAATAGTGTTGTGAGAAATGGACCAAAGTGACTGAGAAAAACTGTAATATTCAGTGTCTTGTACTCAGATACCTCATTACAGTTTTTCTCAGTCGCTTTGGTGCATTTCTCACAACACTATTTACATTTGCACAACAGTTAATGCATTTCTCAAAACAATTATTGCAAACTGCAAAACCTAGTGGATAACCTGCAAAAGCGTGTCACTTGCCCAAAATGGATAGCTCATTCCTCAAAAGCAAGTAATCATGTCAATGAAAATGTCAGTGTCATCAAAATGAAAAGTCCTGCCACCATGGTGTATGAACAAGATAGTCAAATGGCTTTGTCATGTTTTCATTAAGACACTTTACTCTGTACATTTTTTCCAATGCAAAAAAGTTTTGGTGACACCTCCTGAAAATGCTCAAGACAGCATTATATACTATTTGCACAGCCATTTGAAAACTAATTCTAATTTTAATTCAGAATTCACAAATGCATGGTATGCACACAAGAATCATTATCATTTCTATAAGGTTTCGGTGCAATTGAATAAAAAAAGGAAAGTAGTGATTTTCAAAATTTACTTTGACTTGTATTTCATTGCAGAAAAATATAAACACAAAATATTTCACGATTGTCTAGTCAAATTCATTTCATTTGTGAATATTCATCTTTACATATTATCCTTATACATGTGATGTGAAACAGGTGATGTCAACAGATGATTGTAATTATGATTTGGTACAAAAGCAGCATCCAAGAAAGGTTTAGTCCTTTAGGTGCAAAGATGGGCAGAGGATTTGCCAGCAAATATGTGAGAAAATCATTGAAATGTTTCTTAAAAACAATGTTCCTCAAAATAAGATAGGAAAACATTTAGATATTTCACCTTTAACAGTGCATAACATAATTAAAAGAGTCAGGGAATCTGGAGAATTTCAGTGCATAAAGGGGTAAGGGAAAAGCCTAAGCTGACCACCATGATCTCCGATCCCTCAGGCGGCACTGCATCAAGAATCGTCATTCATCTATTAGCGATATCGCTACATTGGCTCAGGACTACTTTGGCAAACCTGTCAAGTACCACAATAAGTAGTGACATCTACAAATGCCAGTTAAAACTGTTCTGTGCCAAAAGGAAGCCCTATGTTAACAGTGTCCAGAAGTGCTGTTGAATTAGTATTTATGGTATTTTTTGGGACAAATGGACGCCTTGTGCTCCAGACCAAAGAAAAAAATGGATCATCCAGTTTTTACCAGCAACAAAGGCCAGGATCTGTCATGGTATGGGGTTGTGTCAGTGGTAACTTGCACTGCTGTGATTGCACCATTAATGCTGAAAAGTACATAGAGATTTTGGAGCACGGTATGCTACCTTCGAGAAGACTTCTTTTCCAGGGACACCCATGCATATTTCAACAAGACAATGCAAAACCACATTCTGCACATTACAAAGTCCTGGCTGTGGAAGAAGAGGAAACAAGTACTTGACTGGCCTGTCTGCAGTCCCGACCTATCTCCAATAGAGAATGTGTGGTGCATTTTTAAGTGCAAAATACGACAATAAAAACCTTTTGCTGTTGCCCACCTCAAGACTTGTTTGCAAGAAGAAGGGGATCAAATTACACCTGAAACACTTCATCACTTAGTGTTTTTCAGTTCCTAAAAAAATTGTTTGTGTTTTGAAAAGGAATGACATCGTTACAAAGTGGTAAATTCTTTACTGTTCCAACTTTTTTGTTGCAAACCAAAATACTACAAAACTATTATAATCATGAGGAACACATTAAATAATGTATGTTGTATTGTCTGCAATGACAATACAAGTCAAAGTAAACTTGGAAATCGCTTATTTTTTATTTTCCATAATGTCCCAACATTTTCTGATTTGGGGTTGTAGTATTAATAACAACAATGTGTGGAAGTAAAATAAAAACATGGTATAAAATGCACTTTCATAATTATTGTTACATATGTACTTATCTATGTAAAAAATGTAGTTGCCAAGGTCTTGTTACACGTTTGTACTTTACAAATGTTACATGTGATTAGTCACACACAAATAGTGTGCAGAGTACATACACTGTGGTTAGATAATACTTACCACATACTGTTAGTTCACAGGTATAAGGGTCACAATATAAAGCAGGACCCCAAAAATTTCACTGAATTCAAAGGTAATTATTGAGTGTTATTATGTAAATTCTCTGATTAAAGTTCTCAGAAAAAAAGATAATACACATGGTTTGTCTCATGAATGTAAACAATGTGAATTAAGAACCACTATAAAAACAGTGTGTATGCTTATTTTTGCTTGGTCACTGATAGTGATGATAAAGTTTCTTGACAATGAATAAACTCTAGTGAGATAACCAAAACTTTATTGCTGCAACATACTAATGAAAGCTTAATATGCAATGCCAGCATGAGTAGAAAGAAACACAAGGCCATTGTAGTAATTATCAACAAGTAATGTATTTATAAAGAATAATCAACACGGTTCAGAAAGTATTAAAAGTCCTATTTGCATTCACATTACCAGTAGGAACTCTGAAATCACATATGATGGGTGTTCATAACATTTTTTCAGAATTCAAAGACATCAAAATTTGGGGGATTGAAAAGTGGTTTCCCTGATTCCGTGTCAGTTCATCTAGCACTTTTATATTGGTTTTCATTCATACACATGCAAATCCATCAGCCTGTGTGAAGAATTTCAAAGTTCAACTATGACTTTCAGACATGAATGCATGAGACCAAAAGAATATCCTTGACCTCTTGGTACAAAAATGTATAGGTGCCAGTGCCATATAATAAAAATGTGGCTATATCTAGACATAGTGGTTTATTTATTAAGAGTTCAGTACATGCAAATGGCCACACTGTGAGCCACAAACACCATTGTTTCCTCATTTTAATACTGTATAAATCCCATGAGAGTAAACCCCCAGTGAAAAACAGACCTATCAGAACTTAATACAGACTGTTATGTTCTACATGGAAATATTAGTTAGAACAGCCTCAACATTTGCATATATTTTAGGTCATGTTCTACGTCATCCAGACCCACACAAGCAGCCAAAATACTGACTGTTACCTTATTTTTAAGTTTATCTTAGTTTATTATGTATTTTTCTTTTTTTTTTAAATGGAGACATAGTGAATGCAATAAAGCCAGCCACATTCACTTGATCTTTGTAGACTGTTTTCTATACATTGCTAAGCAATGGACGCCAATGGACTGCAGTTCTCCACCTGTGATCAGTTTACAGCTCTTCACAATGCAAAATGCACAATATAAAGAGTATAAATTTAGTCAGTGCCACCCCAAAGAGGCATAAGGTTTATTTATTAAACATATTTATTTAAACGTATTGTGTGTATTTTGAAATTTGCTGCATTTGTTTGTAATGAGGTATCAAACACACGTATACTGCTGACTATAAATGTTTATTGCTGTTCATGCATTGTTCATACAGCATCATTCAACAGAACAGAACAGCAATATGCTTTATTAAACTCATCTGTTTATGCAGACTAAGTATGATTATTTTCCATGTATGATCCCTGAGCACAATACACATGCTTGTGTGTGTTTGTGTGTGTGTGTGTGTGTGTGTGTGTGTGTGAGAGAGAGAGGAGGCATTGAGCTCCAATAGCATCAGACGGAGCTCATTAATATTCACAACCATTCTAAACAGGATCAATACCGACCTTCTAATTCTAGGGATATATTCTGAGGAAATAAATGAGCATATAAAATACCAGCCTGAAGGCCAATCCAGAGCCTACTCCTCACCTGGAGGCACTGGCCAGAAATTTTAGGTCCCCATTTTAAGGGTGTACTCACACTAGGTACAGTTGCCTTGAACAGTGACGAAACGTGATTGCCCCCCTTCCCTCTCCTCCAATGGCCTGCACTCACACTGCATCTTTACCTTCTAAAGGCTGATTTATACTTCTGCGTCAAGCGCACGTGTATGTTACAGCACATAGCCCCTCGTAGTACGCGTAGTGCAAGCTCTGTGATTGGTCGGCTTGGTAGCGCTGACGAGTGTGGGCGGAGGTGAGAGCCGTGTGCTCGATGCAGCGTGTGTTTACAAGTGTGGAGTTCCGTAAAGGAGCTTCGGATGGAGACTGTTGTCTTGTGCTTACCTTATTATTGAAGTTGTTGCACGTCCGCCGGTTCCCGCCTCAAAATGAGCGAATTTGAGTCACTTGTACATTAAGGAAGTGTTCAGAAAAAAACAAGACGCCAGTGAAGAAACTCGACATAAAGAAACATAAACACCTACTGCCAGCTAGAGTTTCAGAAGTGTATTGCAGAGAAACAGAAACAGCACGCAGAAGTATAAATGCACGGCTACGCGCGAGGCTTGTGCCATGGGTCACGCCGATCCCTTGACGCAGAAGTATAAACCAGGCTTAAACCAGAGCATACTTACGTCATTGATGCGACTGTTCAGTTCAACAGGAAGACAAGCGCTCCCGCTTAGCACAGTGAATAATAAATGATCATAAAAGTCCTCGTGCTGCTGGTATTAGGAGGTTTGCTGAAGGTGCAGCTGTCGTGCAGTGGGGGGTTACATCTTTAATAAACTACAATAGTTTGCGTTTATTGAAGAGTAAGAATGATTAATAAATCCATATAAAACAGCCCCTTAAAAGTGACATTGTGTCTTCAGTTTCGCTCTCAGGCACGCTTTGCACTCACACTACAAGCATACTGCACCAAAGCCCAACTGAACCGTACTCTGGCACACCTCTTCCAATCAGGCCAGGGCCGGCCAACTAAACCACACCTGGACCCAATTTGTAGCAAAATGAACTGGGAAACGTGCCTGGGCACTGTTTGGATAGCATAGTGTTAGTGCACCCTAAGCCACCTTGCTTAACTTCGCAATTATGCTCTACCAAGGCATAATTGTGGGCCCTTTCAAGTCTTTGGACCTTATGCGCTGGAGGACTGGAGGCCTTGCTAGTATCACCTCCCCAAAATAGTTAATAATAAGTCCTTCTATCCCTGTAATCCTTACTTTAACCATTCAGGTCTTGTTCTGCATTTTGTGTTTCGTTCTATAAAGCCAAGATTAACAACATGACAACAACTTAGTTTGTCTGACTATAACCTAATAATCCCAAAGATAGTTTTATTTGAAGTACCAAGAATGGTTAATTTACTACAAGCAATGTTCCTCTTGTGGCATTTGATGGCTCCAGTGACATTATATACAAGAGACAGAAACGATCATTAATGTACTCTGACATTCCAATACGAGAAAGCACAGTACTTAAAGAGGAAGCTAAGCAGAAGAGAAACGATAGGCGCCTCCAGCAGAGGCCGCGCCGAACCAACAAACCAGCTGTGGCTGACCTCTCCAATCAACTTACACACATGAGCATGTAGTACACACACTAGCCATGAGTGAACATTAAACTGCTTAAAAGATTCATGTTTTAATATACTCTGATGACTATATATCTGTCTGACTATAGGATTATAACTGACAAAGCATGGTCTGGTCTTGAATGTATGAGTTAAGCAGGTTATATATCTAACATGCAGCATCCTAGTAGACGAGCTCTCCAAACTCTCCGCGTTGCAACGTTGGAAAGTGATCTTTATCTGCGATTGCAAATGGGAAGACTAACTTCACCTGTAGAGTTAGGGATTAAAGCTGTCTCAACGCTATGCATATATCTATTTAGATGTTGATTTATGTTCTTTAGTTATTTAGAAACAACTATAAATTTGTTGCTTAAAGACATGACCTATAAGTTTAGCTGACTATTGGAATTTAACTAAGTAGATTTGACCACATTATATTATTGGTCCTTAGTGATTTATAAACTGTTGTCACATGTAATGGGGAAAACCAAGAGCGCGGATGCGCATGTACGTGTATGAGCATACGTGTATGAGCATAACCCAATGTGTCAAATCCTCAATGATGTATGAGGTGTACTTATGTGTATGACTTGACTGTGAAAGTATAAAAGCTGAACCTTTCTGTTCAGCATTTGCGTGTTTTCCAACTTCTCTATACTGGAGCTTGGTTTGCCCTTTATTCTCAACGGAGAATAAAGTAAGGATTTTGTTTCTGTTATTTGTCTTTTGTTTAATTCTACTTTTTCACTGGATTTCATTTTGTTAATAAAAGTGTATTTTATTAATTTACTTCGCTGGAGTGGACATTGAATTCATTTACCAGAGCCCATCAAGTTACCCGGTGTGGTAAATTATGATCTAATATATATATTCTTTTTGCAACACATTTAAAAGCTGATCCTTCAACTAAACTCTAGCTAAGAAATATAGCCAAGAGAGGATTCTGGTTTATCTTTGTTTAATTAAGGTTATTAAATAAAGGCGATCTAGTACAAAGATTAACAACATGACAACAACTTAGTTTGTCTGACTATAACCTAATAACCCCAAAGATAGTTTTATTTGAAGTACCAAGAATGGTTAATTTACTACAAGCAATGTTCCTCTTGAACAACCTATGGATAAATACCTAGTTCAAGGTCAAAATGAAGCTACTAGTCACCTCATCAGTTTAAATGGCATACTTTCCAGATTCTTCTCTATAACTGTGTTTTACAGTCAATATTTTTAAACTTGATGAGACATCAAAGGATATAAGGCATCCAAGCGTCCAATGGTTTTATTACTCAAATCAATGCTGATAAGTTCGTGCTGAGTCACTGATGTCATGTTTACTCATTATGATCCTGTCTTTTACGCACATGGTGCTGGACAACAGGCTGCAAGTGCAGTATGGGGAGTGGCATTCATTTTGAATGCCATATTTAAAGCTGTATAAAGAGTTAGGTTGGGCAGTAAAGCCAGACATAACCCTTTGACATGGCAGCCTTAAATGCATGCAATGCTCTTGTGACAGGGGCCAATCGAGGCTTGGGTTTAGAAATGGTCAAGCAGCTCCTGGAGGCCCATTGCTCAAAAATATTTGCTGCATGTCGTGACACTGATGGGCCAAATTCTGAGGTGAGTTTTCAAGAGCTCAGGACTGAAGATAGTTCAAGAATTTTGTATTTTATTATTCCTATTATCCTTATCATTCAGGTACTGCGAGAATTGGCAGGAAAGAATCCAGACGTTGTCACCATTGTGAAGCTTGGTAAATGTGAATTTGTCCTTTGTCTTAGCCTTCAATGATATCACTTATGACTGCTTTTTTATTATTATATTAGATGTTGCTGATCCATGCAGTATCAAGGAATCTGCTAAGAAAGTGGGTTCTCTGCTGGGCAAGAAGGGTTTGAACCTGCTTGTGAATAATGCAGCAATCTTGCCCCAAAAAACCATGCTGACTGCTACTGTTGAGGACATGCACAACACTTTCAACACCAATGTGATAGGACCTTTATTTGTCATTAGGGTAAAGCAATTTTTGATAGTAAAATCAATCTAAAATATTACCTTATTTTTTTGACTGTTTTTCTTAAACTTGTGGATGTTTTAATCAGGAGTACCTGCCGTATCTGCGAGCAGCAGCTAAAGCTAGTGGAAAACCGGGGATGTCACCTGGTAAAGCAGCTGTGATCAACATCTCCACAGATGCAGCATCCTTAAGCATGATCCCAGCAATGAAAGAGCCATTCCCACTGTTCCCGTACAGTATCAGCAAGGTACACAAAAATCCTAAAAATCACTGTTGATATACTAGTTATAGACTTTTTAAAACATTTTTTCAACAAATTAAAAAAAAATCAGAAGTTGCAGTGTGAACAAACTTGGTCATGCATGTGTGTTTATTTCAGGTAGGCCTTAACATGCTGACTGTATACACAGCTAGAGATTTAAAGGCAGATGAGATCCTCTGCATTTCCATTCACCCAGGATGGGTGAGGACAGACATGGGAACCTATGAGGTAAACCTGGACATTAAATAAAAGTTACACTGTAAAAGATAATAGTAAAATTAATATTCATAAAACAACCATTACAAACAAATATAAAAATCAGTATAATAGATTAGTGTTTAGAATATTTTTCATGAAAGTGACACTGCACTCCCAGAAGCACACAATGATGATCTCTGTTTAACAACATTACAATATTTTTATTGCTTGTAAATCCCTGTTTTTCCACCAGGCAACACTCGACACCAGAGAAAGTGTAGAGGGCATGCTGCGTGTCATTGGCAGCCTTACTGAAAAAAATCAAGGTGGATACATGGACTACACTGGAAAAACAATGCCCTGGTAAACTTACATAAAGAGGTTCATCATGATGCCAATTGTGATGCATTTACTACCTGTTATAAATACGCTAATAGGAACAGTCATAAATCTCTGCGATTACCTCAATTTTACAGTGGCTGAGAGAGCTTAACATGCTGCAATTTAGGAAAACACATGCAATTACAAAAACCACCAGCAAATTAAGAGAAGATCTTAATCCGTTTGACAGCACACATGCGGCAAAACCTCCCAACGCAAACACATTTTTAAAAAATGCACTGCTTCTTCTCACAACGCAAACAAATTAATAAAACGCACTACATTTTCATACAACACTTTCAAATAGCATGGAACACAACAGAAATGTTTCAAGAGGACCTTGAAACATGACAGATGCGGCTATTTAGGTTATGGTTATTTAGGCTAATAAAATACAAAAGACAAAGGAATCAGGATGTTAAAATAAGCAAACAAAAAAACTCACCTTTCAAAGAGCAATAACTACATCCGAAATCCCATACTTCCATACTATAAAGAAATCTTAAAACAGTATGCAAGCCGAGTAGTATGTCCGAATTCATCGAATTAGAAAATCAGCACGCGAGAAATACCTGGATGACCTACTACTTTCGGCGAGATTCTGAAGTGTGCATCGGATGCACGCTGTGCTATCCCATGATGCCCCATGAGAGAATTCATAAATGGAAGTAAAGTGACGCAACTCACGTGGATAGGTCACCATGACAAAATGGTGGATGTAGTACACCCGAGTTCCATTCATACTGCTCAAATTCATACTGTATAGAATGTACTTTTCTAACGGCCGAGTAGTTTGTTTAAATTCAAATGCAGTACCTACTGAGTAGTATGCGGTTTCGGACGCAGTTTTTTTGGGTCCCCTTGAAACATTTCCATTTTTTTCTGATGTTTCTGATTGTGTTGCAAGTGTTGTGAGAAAATGCAGCATGTTTTTATATAGTTTGCTTTGTGAGAAAATACAGCACGCTTTATTAATTTGTTTGTGTTGTGTCAAAATGTAGTGTGTTTTTTAATGTGTTTGCGTTGCATCTATTTGACAGCTTGTGTGCTGTCAAATAGATGAAGATCTTTTCCTAATTTGTTGTCGTTTTTTGTAATTGTATGTGCTTTCTTAAATTGCAGCATGTTAAGCATTTTCGGCTACCATACAATCTTATGTTTTGTAAAATAAAGCAAACAAGCCAAAAGAATCCAACTTTTGGGGCAATATAGTCATTCAGACAGCAAAACACACCATGACATGTCAAATATTTAGTATTTAATGATAAGACATTTCTTACAACATTGATTCTACATGAACCCAAACAAACAACCCGAGATAGACTTATTTTTACACTTTGATCAATGATTATGTTAATAAATGGCTTGTTGCTATATATATATGACTTGTATGTATACATTGTGAAAAATGAAATAAATACCAATAATCTTTGCTGTTTAATATTTAGTTTCATTAAAATGAAGTAAATTTTCATAAAACTGCACAGCATACACTATCAGTCAAAAGTTTGGGCACACTTGACAGTTTTTTTTTTGACAGCTTCAAACTTGAAGGTCTAAAACCTATGTTTGTATGTCTGAAATTAGTTTTGCAGGTGAGATTTCAGCATTTTTTTTATTCAAAAATTTTGTTCTGGTTTGTTTTTATAGATTTTTTTTTTACTATAGAGTTATGTGACATTAATGTTCAACAAAACTTTAAAAGAAAAAGGAGGCATATCTTTTGCCTGAACTTTCACTGAATTCTAAGATAACTATTAAGGGGTGGGGAACAGAGCTGTTCTTGTGTGACAAGATAACAGAGTTCTCAGAAAAAAAATAAGATAATGCACATATGGTTTGTCTCATGAATGTAAACAATGTGAGCTAAGAACAGCTAAAAAATAATGTGTATGCTTATCTTTGCTCAGTCACTGATAGTAATGGTAAAGAGCTACTGGACAATGAATAAACTCTAGTAAGATAACCAACTCTTTATTGCTGCAGCACACTAAAGTTAAAGTCTATTAAGTATCAACAAGTAATGTCCTTATAAAGGATAATAAACAAGGTTTAAAAAAATAATGAAATGAAGACAGAGAACTAAACTCTACTAAATGTCCTGTTGGCATTTACACTGCCAGTAGAAAGTCTGAAATAACATATGATGTGCATCAGTAGCAGAATTTCATCACAGCTTTCAAAAACATCTAAAAGTGGAGTGAAAAAATGCCTTGACTTCAGCATCAGTCCATCACTATCTGCTTTTCTATTACTGATATGTAAACTGTTCACATGATTCTATAAAAATGAAAGTCCATGTGTCTCATATGGCAGACTCAACTTTGAATAGAAATTAATTTAGACCCTTTAAAATGTGTTACTAGAACTAAAATCATAGTTAATGCCATTAAAAAAGATAAAAAAAAGTTCACACTTCCGCTAATTGCTATATGATCTATGGAAATGTTTCTCCTGTAAAAAAAAACACCTATTAAAGAGCCATAAGTTTTAAGAATAATAAAGAATAACATTTTTAAGAGAATACATAGAGAATAAAAAGTTTTAAGAATATAATATTATCAGAAAAAAATTATTTCAGTAGGTAGTTATTATTAGACCACTGTGATGCATAGGAATATACTAATTTTATACTGCTTAAATTCACAAAAATGTATATTACATGTGAACATGTATCCCAGAATGCACCCAAAACTGTGGAGGCAACAAGAACAGATGCACAGGACAGGAACAGTTCAGTTCAGTTAAAACGGAAGCAGAATGGTAAACATGTGCACTTCAATGGACACTCACCCCTAAGGCCCGTTCACATCGGGAAGCTTTTTGTTCACCGCTTTCGCTTTTTTTCATCGAAATTTAACACCTCGGGACTAAACAAAAGCCGCTGATGTGATCGTGCACACCAATGCTCAAAATCGGCAGACGTAAAAAGGCTTACTCACACTATGCTATCCGAACCGTGCACAGGCCCCTTTCCCGGATCGTTTGAGAAGTGTGAGTGCTCTGAATCAGGCTCAGGCACAGTTCACTTGGGCGGCCCTGGCCTGGTTGGAAGAGGTGGGCCTAAGCGCGGTTCACTTGGGCTCAGGCGCGGTACGCTTACATTGTGAGTGCAAGCGTGCCTAAGCCCGAAACTGAAAGCGAGACATGACTTTTAAGGGACTGTTTCATATGGATTAATTAGTCATTCGTACTGTTCAATGAATGCAAACTGTCGTAGATTATTAAAGACGCAAATCCCTCACTGCATGTCAGCTGCGCTCTCAGCAAACTTCCTAATTCCTGCAGCACGAGGACTTTATGATTGTTTATGAGCGTCAAAAGTGGCTGATCTGTTCGGTGTTCTGTTCGGTGTTCTGTTCATCGATGATGTAAGCGTGCCCAGGCCCGAATGTATTGTGAGTGCGGGCTGTCAGGGGAAACGGGAGGGGGGACAAGCGTGCTTTGGCCCGGTTCAAGGCAACTGTACATAGTGTGAGTACGGCCAAAGTGTCATTTTTAAAGAAACACCTAATGCTCGTTTTTTTTTTCTTCTTCACCAATCGATAATTCATTCATTTATTCATTTTCTTTTCGGCTTAGTCCCTTTATTTATCTGGGGTCACCACAGCAGAATGACCACCAACGTATCCAGCATTTGTTTTACGCAGTGGATGCCCCTCCAGCTGCAACCCATCACTGGGAAAGTCTCCACCAATCAGTTTGGCACTTTTGTTCACATGCGTGGAGCTGCTGAAGTTACAGTAAACACCACTTGGAGGGACTCAAGAGCAAAACAGTCAAGGTGAACACAGTTTCACTTTCATTCAATAAAGAAGAAGATGCACCGTGGCAAGATAAATGTGGAGTTGCTTTTTTCAGTGGTGTCTGAACACAAAGAGCTGTATGATAAACCCAACAGCAACTACAATAATGTCAGTAGGAGTGGAGAGGTGCAGATAGGATTTGATGGTAGGTGAGTTTCATTTCACATTTCTTTCATGACTTGCAATTTTATTAAGCACCATCTAACGGTAGGGGGTGATTTTGCACGTTCACTCTGCTTAACGCCGTTGAAAATCGTCTGTGTTTGAATGCAGAACAACGTCTTGAAAAATGCTGATGATAAACGTAAGTGAAAAGCGTCCTGGTGTGTACGAGCCTTTAGTATTAGACCACAGCAAACATGCCCAATTGTGAAAGCCCCCTAGCTGAAAAAGTTGCAAAATTACTTATGCCTCTTTTCCACTGAGCCGTATGGTCCAGAACAGTACAGCACAGTACAGAAACATTCAATACGAGTCAGCCTGATCAGGCTTGCATTTTCAACGTCAACAGTATCCTTACTTGTTTAAAAAATTGTATGTGCCTGATAATTTAGTTTGACACCATTCTCATTTGATTCACATATCTCCTCAAACGCAATTAACCATTTGAAATGTAGTTCTTGCATTCAACATGTTTTAAGATTTGACATGAATGGTGCCATAAACAACAATGGAGGGCATACAGCAGATCCTGTTCTTGGCATGTGGCTGTTTGTCACAAGACAATGAGTTTGGGTGAGCTCTTCCTGTGTTGTCATTCCCCTGGTCTGTTGCATGCTCTTGTGACGATTCTCTGTAGCAAATAGCATTCAATAGCACATCTAGGATAGGGTGCCAAGAAAGTTGTACGGTAAAGTTTGCTATTTTGGTACCTTTGACAGTAAAAAACTGAAATAAATATGTACCATATTGTACCATACCCAATCATACTGCTCAGTGGAAATAGGCCATTAAACAATCATAGAATGTCTAATGGGATTATCTAAATAAAGAGCAACACATTTTATTCTACAGTCAAGGTCAAGGAGTTGACCTTGATCTACAGTCTAAATAGTTTTACAATAAATTTCTCCAAACTTTTGACTGGTAATGTATTAATGGTGCACAAAAATGAATGAATAAAGCTAGCATACAGCTAACTATCACCAGGAGCCACTGTTCCACACTGCCACTCTCACTGGGCAGATCTTCAGCGGACCTGGATTGTTCTTATTTATATTTGCCCCCGGACAGAAAAATGGGAACATCATCTCAGTGAAGTGGTCAGTAAATGTGTAAAGAGGTGTAACATCCACTGAGTCAAAGAAGCTGACCTCTCCAGCATCATAGTCAATCTTCACCCGAACCCTCTCTAGGTGGCCCTTCAGCTTGAGCTGTGTTCGTGGAGTTGTCATGGCTGTGTACTGCCCATCTGAGAGAGCAATGGTCCAGAATCCTCCTTCTGGACAGCCTGAGATCTTGCCGTTTCTTGCTATAGATGCTTTCACCACACCGATTACCCAGTCATTATTTTTGCCCACCTCCACCTCCCAGGAATGACATCCAGAGGAGAAACCCTTGGAGCCCAATACAAAAACAAGGTGGTCAAAGCGCTCTGGATTACATGGCAACTTTTGCATTGTCCCTGTGTTGGACACACTTGTCAGGTCCTTGCTGAGAGACAAACAGGGGTAGGCTGTGTTGGGGTCCAACGTCACTGGAGCTAAGTGGTCAAAAAAGCAGACAAACAAATGAAACTTTCTTATACAGCGTTACACTTGTTGTTGTTGTTGTTGTTGTTGTTGTTGTTGTTGTTTTAAAGTAATTAAATATCCAAAAGTTTTAAAATACATTTACAATTCGCTATTTTTCTGAGGAGCTGCATCATTGTAATATGGTACAACATTTGGGATGGGCATATATAGTTGTTTGACTAATTGCAAATAGAGGAATATATCAGAAACATTTTTTGCAGGACAATTTGGTTGGTTTTAAACAAGTGCAAGGGTTTTAAGCAAGTATTTTTTTACTTCATGTCTTTAAGATGCTCCTTACAGTATAAATCACAATGGAATGAAGTTCAGAATTCATACACATTGATGAGTCAAAAAATAATGACCACTCACAGATGAAAAGAATATTGTTAATCACTACCTAAGGACTAGTACCCACTGAGCCAACACCAAACCACTAGTACTGACAAAACCTAACTATGTTGTCGCCCCTTGTCAGCTCACACCTAGTTCTGTCTGGACCAAAAAGCTACTACTGAACACAGCAAACAGATGGCAGCCTACCTGCACAAGAGAACGAGAAATGTAGCAATTATAGTCTGTCTCTTTGTGCTCCTTCTTGTCTTGAATTGTGTACTTGCAATGTTACTTCACTACATCACACTCACATTCTTGATTCATTGCTGAATAACCAGTCTCAGCGCTCTCTTCAGTTGACGGCTGATGCAGATTCAACATACTGAATCTGGCTAACGAGCTCCGACATTAACCCGATGTGACATATGGAACACACCAAACCAACTAGCCTGACTGATGCTGACCAATGGACTGACGAATCCCAATGGCCAACCTTCGGCTTGGTGTGTCCGAGCATTAACATGGCCACATATAAAGGCCTGGGTAGATTATTCTTATCTCATTTTCATTTTTCTTTACGGGACAAGGCTTGTGACTCGTGGGGGCAGCAGTCTTAGGAGAGAACCCCAGACTTCCCTCTCCCCAGACACTTCCTCAAGCTTCTCCGGGGGGATCCCAAGGTGTTTCCAGGCCAGCCAAAAGATATAGTCCCTCCACCGTGTCCCAGTTCTTCCCTGAGGCCTGGTGGGACATGCCTGGAACACCTCCCCAGGTAGGCATCCAGGAGACATTCGAAACAGATGGCCGAGCCTATAAGTCAGATAAGCTGACTTATCGTGATGTGGAGGAGCAGCGGCTCTACTTCGACCTCCTCTTGGGTGACAGAACTCCTCGCCCTATCTATAAGGGTGCGCCTTATAGATTTCGGCCGCTTGTATACAAGATCTTGTCCTTTCAGTCATGTCCCAAAGTTCATAACCATAGGTTAGAGTATGAACGTAGATTGCCCGTTAAATCGAGGGCTTTGCCTTTCGGCTCAGGTCCATTACTGCTGCCGCTGCACCAATCTGCCTGTCAATTTCACATTCTATCCTTGGTCTGGGTAGATTCAATAGCATATATCAATATAAATCATATTTTTATGGCCTGGTCAGATTGTCTCTGAAACAGCAATCCAACAGTGGTGAGAATTTTCCAACAGTGGTCAGAAGAAGGAAAAATGTACAAACTGGATCAAAACTACTGTAGACCTTGGAAGAACATTGCCTTGTAGCCTTGTAAGTACCCCATCCTTTCATATCTCATGGATGCTCATATATAAGTGTGCATATAATAATTTCCCTAAGTAGATTATGGCACCAAGATGCATTGTGTGACGATGACAAACTAATAGAAAGGAGTGTAACTCTCGGCAATGAAATGCTATTAACCATCCATTCATGTAGATGATAGATCTCAAACTCAATTCCTGGAGGGTCACAGCTCTGTACAGTTTTGCTCCAAGCCTAATCAAACACTTGTGATCTTATAGTGTCTAGTAGTCTTTCTTGAACAACTTGATTAGTTGGATCAGCTGTGTTTGATTAGGGCTCAGTGTTTTGAATTTGTTTTGAATTTGATTGTGCAGGTAAAAAATGACATAGGCGGATAGTCTTCCCCCGTCTTCACTTATAAACCGGTTTAGCAAAACTGTGCAGAGCTGTGGCCCTCCAGGAATTGAGTTTGAGACCCCTGATGTAGATGCTAGGATCCAGACATTCATGGGCACAACATTTTGACACTTGTTACCTACACCTAAGCACTGTTGCAGCCCAGTTCATGACAACCTTGTTCCCTGGTGTAAATGGGTTTGAAGGACATGATGAAGAGTTTAAGGTGTTCTTATTGCCTCCAACTTCTAAATATCTCAATCAACTGAGCATCTGTGAGATTTGCTAGACCAACAAGTTTAGCCACAACAGACTTACCTCAACATACTGGACTTAAGTCACACTGTGATTTTTAAAAATTCTTATTGATTGTAGCATGTCAGACTGCATGATCATGATCTCCATGTCAGACTGTAAGACCTCATTGTCATAATGTTAGACTGAACTTAGACAATCAAGATGCAGCAAACACAGACACACAAGATAACTCAGAGTTTGACGCCATCCATCTGTAATACTTTCACTATCCCATGTTCTGACATGATACCTCAAAGCAATCATAAACAAACTGTAGCTCCAAATTTGCTCACAGTGTGCCTCAATAATAAAACCAGAAAAAAAAGGTTTTGACATTTCCCTGCAGTGGTTTGAAGTTGTTGTGCTGATAGTGTCATCAGATTCAGCGATTCTATCGGTTCTTGATTTGATGCTAATTGTAGTTGAAGTCACACTGGAGCACACTTGCAGTACTTCATCGGAGGAAAAATTGGATCACAATGGACATTAAGGGCTGTTGGTGAACTAGTCAAACCAACAACAAAAGACTTACTGGTAATCAAAAAGAGATTACTGGAATCTCTTAGAAATCTATTTGACGACCAAACTGGAACTGAAATCGCACTGAGTAGGGCTTTTAAGGATCTGCTGCTAACATCTTGGTTTTAAAAACCACAGTATGCCATGAGGAGTCTTGTAGAGTTCATGCCTCGATGGCCCGGTGCTGCTTTGACACACATTAAGGACCAACAGCATATTAGGCACATGGTCATAATGTTTTGACTCATTGGTGTAATTTTATAGACAATGTATGTATTCAAAAAATGGGTTTAATGTCTTGGAGTGACGCAGAAATGTTTTCAAGTGGATTCAGTCAACATGAAGTATGATATTTACAAAATGTTCTCACTTCAATTGTCGAACAAACCAACTGCAGTTGAGTAATGTTCTTTTCTTGCTATTCCAAATTATCAATGTGCGATGTTCCAACTCACAAATTTAAAGGTAACCTTTTGTGCTATTCTGATACACAATGTCATTAAACTCAGTATAAGAGCACTCACTGCATTCCACCAGACTCTGCATTTTTTCCCACACTCTGAACTTCAGAGAGGTGATGTGCTCCGCAACGCTGATTAGAGAATTGGGGACTTTTTCTGGTTCGTGGAATGTTATCTGAGCTCTGTAATGGCATTGAGATTAGTAAATAAATGAGCAAATGAATCAATTAAATACTGTACAACATATAGTGTGCCATTACCTTGTTTTAACATTCTTGTAGTTCTGTAGGGAAAGCAGGATCAGTTACTTGTTAATGTTTATACAAAAGTGATAGACTTATTAACAATAAAAATGCAGCAGGTTACCTGTAAAAAGAGGCTGTCATCATTAGCAATCTCATTTTCTATGGCCACAACAGCTTGAGAAAATGTGCTTATATCACGAGTGATGCTGTCTGTTGTTTTCCTAATTGCCTGCTTCTTTGTCTCTTCTTCCTCTGCCAGAAGAGCAATCCTTGCAGATTCCTCCTTCAGAAGAAACTGTCGTAGCTCTTCAAACTCCTCGTGAATTTGTTTCTCTGTCTGTTGCCTTTGGTTCTATGTGAAACCAACAAAAAAAAGGTAATGCATTGAGTGATGCAGGTATCTGTTGATGGTTAGTGAATCATATGATGTTTGCTGATACCTTTATGTGGACAGTTATATCATCACATTCTTGTTTGGCCTCATACAGGCGTCTTAGACTTTTCTTTAGTGGAATTACAATCTGCCGCATTTCCTCCTAAAGAACAAATGGCAAATAAGCACAAATTCGCATTAACATAATATAAAAACTACTTCAGTATTGATTAAAAATTATTAATAAAATTCTGTTTATATATTTTGGTATTTGTTCTGTAAATTAATTCAACATTTGCAATTAAAAGCTTAAACATTACAACACTGAGCACTAAAAACATTTATATATAATGTCATCATTAAAAAGTAAAAAAAAAATCTAGATTTTCTAACATAAAACTTCACTTCTTACAACCAGAATCAAGAAATATTGTTAATTACTACAAAATACACTTACTGGCTACTTTATTAGGTACACCTCTCCAACTGCTCGGTAATGTAAATTTCTAATCAGCCAATCACATGGCAGCAACTCAATGCATTTAGGCATGTAGACATGGTCAAGACAATCTGCTGCAGTTCAAACTGAGCATCAGAATGGGAAAGAAAGGTGATTTAAGTGACTTTGAATGTGGCATGTTTGTGGGTGCCAGACAGGCTGGTCTGAGCATTTCAGAAGCAGCTGATCTACTGGGATTTTCACGCACAACCATCTCTAGGGTTTACAGAGAATGGTCCGACAAAGAGAAAATATCCAGTGAGTGGCATTTCTGTGGACGCAAATGCCTTGTTGATGGCAGAGGTCAAAGAAGAATGGCCAGACTGGTTCGAGCTGATAGAAAGGCAACAGTAACTCAAATAACCACTCATTACAACTAAAGTATGCTGAAGAGCATCTCTGAATGCACAATACGTCCAACCTTGAGGCGGATGGGCTACAGCAGCCGAAGACCACACCAGGTGCCACTCAGGAAACTGAGGCTACAGTTTGCACAGGCTCACCAAAATTGTACACTAGAAGATTGGAAAAACATTGCCTAGTCTGATGAGTCTCATTTTCTGCTGGGACATTCGGATGGTGGGGTCAGAATTTTGCGTCAACCACATGAAAGCATGGATCCATCCTGCCTTGTATCAAAGGTTCAGGCTGGTGGTGGTCGTGTTGTAATGGTGTCTGGGATATTTTCTTGGCTCACTTTGAGCTCATTAGTACCAATTAAGCATCGTGTAAACGCCACAGCCTACCTGAGTATTGTTGCTGACCATGTCCATCCCGTTATGGCCGCAGTGTACCTTGTGATGGCTACTTCCAGCAGGATAACGCACCATGTCATAAATCGTAAATCATTTCAGCCTGGTTTCTTGAACATGAGAATGAGCTCACTGTACTCAAATGGCCTCCACAGTCACCAGAGCTCAATCCAATAGGGCACCTTTGGGATGTGGTGGAAAGGAAGGTTTGCATCATGTATGTGCAGCGTACAAATCTGCAGCAACTGCATGATGCTATCATGTCTATATGGACAAGAATCTCTGAGGAATATATCCAGTACCTTGTTGAATCTATGCCACGAAAAATTAAGGCAGTTCTGAACGCAAAAGTTGTCCAACCCAGTACTAGTAAGGTGTACCTAATAAAGTGGCCAGTGAGTGTAACTGGCTCCTACAAACTTACATTACGCCAGATAAACTGCATAGATTTAATCCAAGTATTCCTGAGAGTTGTACAAAATGCAATGAAGTGGGTACTCTTTATTACTGTAAATCTGGAGGTGAAGGACAAACTAATAGAGTTTTGATTACTCCAAGCCAAGCACGTTATTGCTTTAAAATGAAAAGAGATTAAAGGCCATCTTGTAACCGGTGGATTTAAAAAAAAAATGACTATCAACCTTGTTCTGTACAAGCTGACATATATGTTAATTATTTGATTTGTAACCAGTTGGACGATGTAATACTTTGGGGTGTTTGAACTGTCAAACCCTTTTTTGGTGTTTATTGTAATGTTCCAGCCTGATCTCACAAGGAAACGAGGAAGATGAGGAGTTCAGTCGTACACAAATGTAGAACTTTAAAAAGGAGGCGTGGCACCCAAACCCACCCCTAAACGCAACCTTTTCTGGGGTATGAGCAAATCATACTAAATTGTATAAACAAGATTGTACAAATTCATACAAATTAGCCACTAAATAAAAATGTTACAAATTGCTGTGAGATCGTGTTAATGGTCAGATGTCTTATATTCCAGCAGAACAATTAACAAATTTATTTAACCATCAAAAGACAAAACAACACATTGGAAAGCTGTGAAATGCAATGTACAAAAATGTGTATTAAACTGTTATTATAACAGTTTTAATTATCTATTGAGGGCGGTATGGTGGTGCAGTGGGTAGCGCTGTCGTCTCACAGCAAGAAGGTCCCTGCTTCGAGCCCCTTCTGGGTCAGTTGGCATTTCTGTGTGGAGGTTGCATGTTCTCCCTGTGTTTGTTTCCTCCGGGTGCTTTGGTTCCCCCCACAAGTCCAATGACATGCGCTTAGGGTGAATTGGGTAAGCTAAATTGTCCGTGATGTCCGTGTGTATGTCCTGGTATTCCAGGTTGGGGGGTTGAGCGTTGGGCTAATGACCCACCTCGTAAAAATTAGATGTTACGAAACATGGTGCGACTAATTATCAACTTCGATATAAACAGCCCTGGGAGAAAGTAAGTAATTATCTACTGTTATTATTTGAGTTAGTCATTTATTTTTTCACATTTTTAATAATTTGATTCATGATGTTTCAACGGTTCAGAATAAGGTTGTACTTTTCCCCTTATATTTTGATCAGAAGTTAAAACAAAGTCCAATAAATCTGTATTTAAAAAATATATATATAGTTGAAAATACAACATCACCTTGAGATCATTTGCTGCCTCTTCCAAAGGACAAACACTGTGCCCTTGGTGTTTCTTGGATGTCTGACAAACACAGCAGAGAACCTCTTCATCAGATTGGCAGAACAATTTGAGTCCCTCCCCATGAGTGGCACAAAGAGCCTCCGGTTTAGACGTCCCGTTCGATGAACCTATGCTTGGCACTCCGACAGATACTTTTTGCTCCTGTAAGACGGCATCGCACACATTTTTCAAAGCCAAACTCACGGTGGGCTCTGACGGTGTACACTTCCTCCTGCACACCGGACATTCCCTCTTGGGCGATTTCTTGTTCCAGAACAGGTGAAGGCAAAGTCGACAGAAACTGTGGCTGCACTTCAGGACAACGGGGTCGGTGAAAATCTCACAGCAAATCGGACAAGACAGCTCATCCTCCAAAGGCGATTTGGTGTGAGAAGATGAAGCTCTTGGCCGCAGGATGGGGAAGGGTTTGAAGCTCGGAAGAGTGTTTGCTCTTCCAGGTTGAGAAGACGCCCTTGGTCGTAAGGGCATGGCTGAGTCGCTGGAATAAGGTCTGCTCACTTCTAATACAGAAACCTGATGAGCCCAAGCTGCACCTACAGTGTTTGTTGCTACTCTAAGTCACAAACCTCTTACCCACACTTCCCAAGAACAAGGCCGTCCTCTGCCAATAATTACCTTTTATAGAGCCGTGACTTAGACTACCATCATCAAATTCTGAGAAGTCAGGTTTTGACCACACCTTGTCCACTTTTGTTTAGTTTTTTTATATATTTAGTCTTGGTTCAGCACTAGATCAACTGTTGCTTGAGGGGAAAACAACCTCTGCCATTGATCCGTGAAATGTTTGGTGTAAGCATGATTGTTTTAGGAACTCAATGACACTGTGTTGTGTTTCTATACTTTCCAACTGATGTGGGGACATTTTATGGTGTTACACTTTTGTTTTGACGGTGCCTTTTAGGTATTCTGTTGACTATAAAAGTGAGTACATATTAACAGAGATTAAGAGGGTATTCGTAAACATTTATGTTACACTTCAGAATAAAATGCTGGACTATATTAACCAATGCTGGGTCACAACATTTTGTTTTGTCCATATTTGACCACCAATGAGTTAAGGCAACCCAGCATTTTTAGAGTGTAGGGTTGGAATATGATATGTACCTGAAAAGTGACTTCTAGCCATCAAAATGTCTGTTGGAGGCCATAAAAATAAAGTGTTTGCAGATATTAAGCAGACAGTACACACATTTTCAAATGATTCTAATGATGTTAGGCCGTCATTTCACTTAGTATTAACAACTTGTGTTTAGTTGCATCTCTCATGACCACAACAGCAGGGACCCTTCACTTTTATGTTGTCACACTCAACATCACTTTTGCTGGAGCACATCAACAAATTGTGCCTGAACAATGAAAAACCTATACAGGGGATATACAGTCTACACACCTCTGTTAAAATGCTAGGTTTCTGTGATGTAAAATAAATAAACTACAACAATTAAATTTAGAACTTTTTCCAGCTGTAATGTAATGAACAACCTATACAATTTCATAAATCTCAAATCTTTTTGGTGTGAGGAACTAAAAATAAAAAAACTAAAATAATGTGGTTGCATAAACTAATACTTTGTTGAAGCACTCAGCCTTTTTGGGTATGAGTTTATCAGCATTGCACATCTTTACTTGGCAATATTTGCCCGCTCTTCTTTGCAAAATGCTCAAAATCTGTCAGACTGTGAGGACATAGCCCACATATTTTTAATAGGATTCAGGTCTGGGCTCTGGCTGGGCCATTCCAAAACTTGGAATTTTCTATTGGTTCCTTTGTTGATTTGGATGTGTGCTTTGGATTGTTAACATGCTGAAAGATCTTCGCCTTCCTAGCAGAGGCTTGAATGTTTTTTCTAGTATTTAGCATTGTTCATAATTCCCTCCACCTTGACTAAGGCCCCAACTCCAGCTGAAGAAAAGCACTTTATGTCACTTTAAGCTGTATAGAAGTGTCTTGAAAAATATCTAGTCAAATATTATTTACTGTCTTCATGGCAAAGATAAAATAAATCAGTTATTAGAAATTAGTTAAGAAAACTATTATGTTTAGAAATGTGTTAAAAAAAAAATCTTCTTTCCAATGGCCAGAAAGTGATTCCTTTTTTATAAATTGTTAAAATATTTGTGTTTGCGATGCAGCAAGTCCAGACACTGTTGTGTACAGCATGCTTTCATATAAAATTCACTTTAAGGTGTGATTTGACTCAAAAGTGGTCATAAACCAATATTTTCTAAATTTAAACGAGTAGTGGCTTGAACCCGGAAACAGTATTTCATACATCACCAAGCGGATAGTAAGTCAATGTAATTAATTAAAATTACTCTGTAGTTGAATGAAGTTACACTGTAACTACGTCACTTTAAAATAAACCAAGAAAAAAAAAGACAAATTGTGTGCTGATAAACATGCTCATTGTACGTGCGTACATGTGATGTGAAGTCTCAGTATGAACTCTAAAAATGTATGTCATAAGTCAAAAGAACATCAAAAACAATGACACAACAAAATAAAGCAATATACGTGGAATAGCACTTAGTGCCATGTCATGTTCTGAGTAAACACACACAGTCTTGGAACAATCAGAGTATTTTAAATACTATAAGCGATCACTGTAAAAAGTAATAAGTTGAATTTACTTAGAAAAAGTGTGGAAACTGATTGCCTCGAAATTCTCAAGCAAATTAATTCATAATTCTTGAGTTTAAAAAGCTCACTAAAACTTTGTACAAGTAACTTGCATATTTTTGTAGATATAACTACAAAATCTGAGTAATCTGAACTCAACTTGACAAGTTAACCCAACTTACAAATGCAAGTTAAGCTAATTATACACAACTCAAACTAAACAGTAATTTTAACTGCACTGCTTGTTCATTTTACTAAGAAAATGTGCGGAAACTGATTGCCTCACATTTCTTAAGTAAATTGTACTCAAAACACTAAGTTAAATAAACAAGACAGACAACAGAGTGGCAGAACACAAACATTTATTTGTTCCATAAAACAATTATATTTCAGAATCACAAGTCGCAGTGAGGACATTTCCCCATAAAACAGTTTACCTTTTTTTCTTTTTTGTTCATGGTAAAATGCACACATAAACAGTACATTGAACACTGTGCAAAGTTTAATGCTGTAGAAATATTTTTAACAAAGCAGAAAAATCTCTTAAAACTCCATTATAAAACCACTTAGGTAAAATGCCATATGTCCCCATTAATAAACTATATACACTTTAGAATTTTTTATTCTATTTAACATTCTTTTAAAGAATAAACATTCTAAAACCAACCACTTAAAGGTACAGTTCACCCAAAAATAAAATTATAAACACCATTTACTCAAGTGGTTTCAAGTATTTTGAAGAATGTTGGGAGCCAGTAAACTGGTGGGAACCACTGACATCCACAGAAGAAAAAATATATATACTATACAAGTCATTGTCTGTTTTTTAAACATTCTTTAGGAAAAAATCCCTTGTGTTTAACAGAAAGAAACTCAAAGCTTTGGAATCACTTTAGAATAAAGAGCGTTTTTATTTTTGGGTGAAGTATGCTTTTAACATTAAGCAAACAGATTTCCAATAGGAAATGAAAACATTGAGGCCCACACGGAATCTGCACGTGCAGAAATCCGCAGATTTTTAGCCCATCATTGAGTCTATGTATTTACTTGTGTACATTTTTATTTATTATCATATTTATATATCATTTATATTTTTTATATTTAATTTCACTAATATTATTATGATATAATAATAGTCATATAAAATGTTCATATGGTTTATTTACAGTACAGTTTGTAAAGTAATATTTTCTGTCTTTTAGTAGATATATTACACAAGAGACTTGCTATGTTTACCAAATAAGTTGATCTAATTGGATTTGCTTTGTAAACATTAAATAAAAGCAAAAAATGTTGTATTTTTTATTTCATATATTAAGTTTTTAGTTACGATACTCCTAAAATCGTTCCACATAAAACCACAGATTTTTTACAAAATTCTCAGCAGAAATAGCAAAAATTGACAGCAGATTCTGTCTGGCCCTAGCGATGACTTAAGAAATCTTCAGGTAAAGGCTTTAGATGTTGAGTGATGCTCTTTTATATACTCAACATTTGCTCAACACAGGGTTCTTACACCTTTTCCAACTTCAAATACCAGCACTTTTCAAGCACTTTCAATATGCTTTGTGTACTTTTTCACACTTAAATGCATTGTGCTATTTTAAAAAACACAATATGGCATTTCAACTTAAAGTGTTGAAACATAAGCTAACAGTCAGATTGTGTTTGGGTGTAGTATCAAACTTTTATGACCAGTCGTTCATGATATTTCATGTCCATTGCTATTCAAAATTCATGTAACAAATTAAATCCTTATTTAATATAAGGTTGTCCGAGAATATTCAACATTTTTTTGCACTCGCACAAATGCTCCCAAATATATTTTGAGCTCGCACAGCTACAAGTTCGGGTGCATATGCAACCAAAACAGCAATGTCAAGCCCTGAAAATTCAAATTCAAGCAGGTTTAAGCACTTTGTCAAAATTCCAAGCACTTTTCTAACCTTGAAAACATTAGATCAAAAATCAAGCATTTTCCAGGATTTCCAGCACCTGTACGAACCCTGTCAACAGCATTTGTAAAGCGATGCAGAGCTAAAACTATTTTGCTGCTAATGATTATTTTAATATTGCAATTTGTAGATTTAATTTGAAAAAAAAATGTCTTATTTCAATGGGGTATAAGCACAAAGACTTTTAATTTTTCAGTCAGCCAGCCCAAGCGCTTCCAGTGAACTTCCTTTCCATTACATAATCGCCATCTGTTTTCTTTAAAAATCAGTGATCTTTACTGCCTGATAGATATAACATATTCACCTTATTCTCTGCGTACGAGCGGGTGCAGCCATTTGAATCCTTTTGGCTGAAGACTTCCGGTCTCATTTACTTTTATTCATTTTTAGACCTTAAAAAGAGGTCAATAAGGTGGGTTTCAGACCGGAAAAGAATCACTGCATTAAATTTCCCTGCCATCTCTTTAAAATATGAAAATTTACTTTGCCCCAGTATTTTCAATGGAGTTTCTTTCATCTCATTTTACGCTTGAACAACTAAAGCGAAGATGCCTAAACAAGGGCTTCGGGGCCAAAGTTGGCCCTTTGTATCCTTTGATTTGGCCCGCCAGAGGGAAAATAATTGGGAAGGGTTGGGGAATGCTTTTAACAGAGATTCTCATTTCTATTTTAATGTGAACTTTTGTTTGTTTGTTTTATTGTTGAGCAAAAAAAAAGCTAACTGAAATGAAATGTTTTAAATAAATGTTGCAAATGAATCTGATTTTTTTTTTAAATGTACATACTGTCACAACGCATAGAGGACAAAGCAGAAGACATCAGCATGCAAATCAAGGCAAAGGCTGGTTTAGCATTACTAGTGTATTCGGCATTGAACTCCATTTTTTTATAAGTGGAATTTTTTGTATTTTTTTATTGTAATAGGTTCGTTAAAAATATACATTTTCAAAAATGTTGAATGCTTTAGTAAATACTGTTGAAGTAATTGTTTCTATTTATTTTGACATTTTATGCAATAAATTAGGAAATTACCCATCTCAACCTTAATGTAATACAGTTTGCGATGTTTACTTTTGGCCCACAGTTCTCAATTAAACTTGTATTTTGGCCCTTCATAAGAAAACGTTTTGGCACCCCTGAACTAAATGAATGCTTAAGTTTATTTTACTGAATGCATTTTAATTACGTTACAACATTGATACTGTAAAAGGAGCCTTATAAACTTAAAACTAGTCACATTAACTTTTTATCGGAAGTTTATCATTGGCAGAAAAACACAAGCTGTGGATATATCCACTGGGATATATTTGGGACTTGTGGAACTGCGCATCGATGGATTAGCTCTTTAGTGTTTGGAATTTCAGCAGTGAAATTTAAACCACACTGCACTGAACTAAACTGAACTTCAACTCTGAAAACTGACAGAGCTTCAATTTACTAGAACTTCTATGTTAAGCTGCTTCGACACAATCTACATTGTAAAAGCACTATATAAATAAACATGAATTGAATTACAGGTCTGCTTCTCAACAATTTATTTATGAGACCCCTAGTGACAAAGTCCTGTCTTTTTTTTCTTGATGTTCATTTAGAAGCAGACAAAGATTCATTTTCCTGCTTGTTTGGTGTGCAACAAGAACTTGGCACAGGTGTGCAGAAAGGACAATACATGCTTTTCTTTATACTGCTATCGCAAGAATACTATACTAAACTCTTGTATTTTATGTTCAGTGCACTCATTCACCTCATACAGTAACGCAAACCTTCCGAATGGACACATGCCCTTGGTGAGGTTGTTCAGCCAAGCAAAACGAAGCCAATGTTTCAATGAACAACCATTCTCGCTTTCCAGAACATCAAAACAAAAACATCACACAAATAGTTTTGTTCATTTTAATACTGTTGACGAGAAACAAGTCTAACCAATAACAATTTGGTGCAATAGCATTTATCAATGAAGAAACATTACAAAACAGACATAACAGATTATTGCATTTGAAGGTAGTCCGAGACAGTGTAACATGAAACATGAATCCATCAAAACCAGTACACCAGTGTAAACTATTCATCCTTAAAAACATTTTATCGAAATATGTTCAAAAACCGTCGACTGAAAAAGTGTCCAAAGTAAATCAACCACAAGGAAAATACGTTCATGCTACACTGATAGCTTTGTAGCACATATAAAGTAAAAACAAAATGTTTAAAACCACTTCTTTTTTTTCAACCCAGGCTCATTCTGATTATGTACCTCATATACATTTCTGGAGAGCGCCAAATACGTCCCAGGAGCTACATTTTTTGCAGTTTTTGTTTTTACAAATCAGCCAGAGGGAGCTTTGTACACTTTTTGAGATCTCAAATTTCTCAAGCAAATGCCATTCACACCTGTTCTTCTCATGTAAATCTAGCAAAGGCTGCTGTCGACTGACTAATCAACTGACTGATCAACTAGTTCACCCTCCTCCTTCCCTAACCGTGTTTTAAAAAGCACCGATTGACCCGACCACCCTCTACCCTAAACCCAACAAAGTGTTTTCAAAAGCAATCCAGAAAAAAAGCCTTCACTGCAGCCTGATTTTTACCACATTTTCAGATTTTACCACATTATCACCACATTATTTACTTGTTAATTTAATTTTTTTGGTTTTTGTTTGAACTGCTTTCTGGGACCATTCTTTGCTGGACTCGAACCCCGTCATCGTGGTCAACTCCACTCTGCATTGGGCATGTCGACCAATTTGACATCGTAAGATGTCTAATGAGAAACATTGCGATTAACAATGGCATCGTTGTTGTAGGTGGCAGTGAATTGTGAACAATTAATTAATTCATAACTAATTAATTATTTGTAAATACCTGACCCGTATGGTCTTTGTTTTACCCATAACCAAATCATAAATAAATAGAGATAAGCTACACACAAATTACCACCTGTTAATCACTTTTTCCGCAGGACTCTGGCATGAATAGGCAGAGTGATGTGTCGTTATAATGAGGTCGACAAACTTGGTTGGTAAAAAGCTGCACAACCAACAGGAATCAACCAACAGGATCAGAGGTTTTCACTAACATTACTAAGTACAAGCGTGAAAGCGAAAGATTGAAGCAGTGTACTGACGATGTAACACGTTACCTGATAAATTCAAAGACCGAAGAGTCATTAGATCGAGACAAGATTAATTAAATATCACGTTTAACAACTATAGTGAGAAACGATCCAGCGATACATCCTTGATAAACTGTCCAACGTGCACTGCTCTCTGGGGTTTTGTGCTCCAAGCACCTGCTGACTGCAGGAGCTCAGACGCACACATACACTGTAGCATGACAGAGTGTATATGTGTGTGTGTGTGGTCGAGTGACGTGCGTTCTCAGCAATGTAGTGTGGAGGGAGGGCTTTTCAGAATTGCTAGGTGAAATACCAGTGTAGACGTGAAACGTTTTCATTCTAAAATGATATTATTAGTGTAAATGGGGCCGCATGCTTTTTTTGCGAGCGGGTTGCTGCTACAATGGGGGCGGTGCAAAGGATTACAATGTCAACTCAGCATCATGATGTCTATCGGCATCATCTATCGGACCCACCCTACTCTGCATCTCAAGTCCACCGACGTACATGGCGAGCCACTGGGCAAACTGGTAACAGCGAAAAAGCCATCGAAGACTAAAAGTAGCCATACGGTCCTCTGGCTAAATAATTCTCAATCTTCAGAAATGTACACAGGGCTAAGTTTTCAAAATGAGCCTGTTGCTTTTTTTTTTTTTATCTTTTTATTATTATATTTTCCTCAGGGGCCTTTAAACATTAACTTCTATCCCTGATAAGAAATTATGCTGGAAAATAATTAATATTAAAAAAAGAACTATACGTTTGAAGTTTTAACCATAACACGACCAATACTTAACATTTCAAACATGCTCTGATGTGAAGAAGGACAGTGTTGAACTGCTGGTTAAAGAGTAATCATATCTGAGTTCCACTAAATTCATTACTCACCATGTGCTCAGTCTACGACGTCTGTGTTTGGTCATGTTTGCAGAACTATTGTCAGTATGTTGGGAATGTTCCCTACCTGTAGTGTCATTTCTGTAAACACATCACCACTATATACACCCAAATCACCACCACACATACAAACACCACCCAATACCTACACCAGTGCTTTAAAAATTCACTTATAAGCAGGGCTGGGCGATATATACACAACGTATTTTCATAATGTAACGCTGCTGGCAGTAAAAAAAATGAGGCAATGCTGTAAACTGATTGATAAGTCACAAAGATTTAATATAGTGATCATTAAAATATGAGGTCAAATTAAATGTCAACACTTTACCTTTGATCCTCAAATGTACTGTGTGCGTTCCCTATGAAAGTTTCTCTGCTTGCAAAAGCATTGACGTCAAAGTATTTCCATCGCAAAACATTTGCAAGCAACCATAAAAGCAGTACATGTTTTCTCTAATCTGTTTTTGTTTTAGAATAGCCATGTCACTTTATAAGCTCTGTAAATTGTTGTGGGTTAGTTTACCCAAAAATTAAAATTTGCACACTATTTACTCAACCTCAAGTGGTTTTAAACCTGTTTTAGTTTCTTTTTTTCTGGAAAACAGATACAAAACAAAGATATTTCGAAGAACATTACAGTCCAGCAACCACTGACTTTTTTATAGTGGGATAAATGAATACTATGGAAGCCAATGGGTAAAGATTTCAAGCTTTCTTCAAACTAGGGCACAATAGTTTAGCACTGATATTGCGATTTGATAATTTGCAATAGTCACATCGCGAATAAATGCAATGTTGAGTCTGGATTATAATTTATCATATGCAAGTGTTTTTTGAGGCCTGTGACTGTGTGAGCGGTTTAAAAGCGTTCAGGCATGACAAATTGTAACATTTGTAACTTTTTTTTTACCGCCTTTAATGAATTTTTATTGAATTATTTATAAAACAAAGACTATGGAGTATTATTTACATTTGATTATTCAATTGTATACTTGAATACTGTTAGACTCCTCGAAAAACAATTATTTAATTAGCATATTTTCCTTTATTGAATTGATCTATGCTTGTAGATTGTTATGTTTTATGCACTCACTTAATCAATGTAAAATTTTAATTTTGTCCCAAATAGTTATTCAATTACTGTGGAGAAATTGTATTAATATCGCTATATATATTGCAGAATTAAAAAAAACCCGTAATGTTCGATTTTTCCAACATCACACAGCCCTACTTCAACCTATCTTCTTTGGTTTTCAACAGAAAAACAGGTTTGTGACAAGGAATGAGTAAATAATGGCAATTTTCAGTTTTGGGTGAACTACCTCTAACCTATTGGTTAAAAAACAAACCATGTATTGATATATTAGCGTATATGCATCAAAATGATTAACATATTGAGTTAAAAACCATGTGGACAGCATAACTTGACTCTCATTGGTTAATATGACAAGTTAATATGTTTGTATGTGTAACATATACAGTATATCACCTAAGTCTGGGAGATTAATCGAAAGTGATATTCATGTACATCTTGTCAGAAAAGTTTGATTCTAGTAAACCTCCAGCACATGCTTTCAGATAGAGCAGCATTTACGACACAATGAGTTGTAGTTCACTGATAAGCTACACAAAAATAGTTTTGAGATTTGATTTAATCATTTGAGATAATTGTTCTGTGACAGCTGTTTGTGTCCCTTCTCAGTAAACTATGGCTCTTGTGTATGCTAATGCGAAATGACCACATTTAATAAGATGGTTTTACTTGAAGTTACCTCATAACTACAGTCGAGTGTATAAAATAAATCCTTCTGTAAGTGGATTTAGTATAAGTGTATTTATTTGTTACACTGAATCAATAAAAGCTGTGAAATCTTGATTATAATGCAAAACCATAGATATTTACATTAGATGTCGCCTACGCTATTGTTGTCTATTGGAAGGAATGCGTCAGGAATGTGTCTATTGGAAAGAGCCGCCATTTTAGTACAGGGTAGTGCCTCTTTGAAATGAATGTGGGACCAAGGTGCAGTGGAGGACTGGCCATCCAGTGCCATAGATATATAGACATTTATACATACAGTTGAAGTCAGAATTATTAGCCCCCTTTTGAATTTCTTTTTTTTTATATATTTCCCAAATGATGTTTAACAGAGCAAAGACATTTTCACGGTATGTCTGATAATATTTTTCTACTGGAAAAAGTCTTATTTGATTTATTTCAGCTAGAATAAAAGCAGGTTTTAATTTTTTTAAAAACCATTTTAAGGTCTAAATTATTAGCCCCTTTAAGCTCTATATTTTTTCGATAGTCTACAGAACAAACCATCGTTATACAGTACAATAAATTGCCTTATTACCCTATCCTGCCTAGTTAACCTAATTAACATAGCTAAGCCTTTAAACGTCACTTTAAGCTGTAGAGAAGTGTCTTGAAAAATATCTAGTCAAATATTATTTACAGTCATCATGGCAAAGATAAAATAAATTTTATTAGAAATGAGTTATTAAAACTATTATGATTAGAAATGTGTTAAAAAAATCTCTCTGTTAAACAGAAATTGGGGGAAAAATAAACAGGGGGCCTAATAATTCAGGGGGGCTAATAATTCTGACTTCAACTGTATATCTATGATTGACAGTTTTCTCAGTGGCCAGTATGCAATTATTTTTTTATTATTATGAAAATTTTAATTTTACATCATTTTTCCACATCGATGGATAAGTGACTGCATGGGCATTGACGACAAAGAGCATGTGTTTGTGTACATGGAAATATATTGTCCTCCCTCCCTGTTAAAATTTTATCTAATCCATGTCCTAAAACACACCCCCTTTCCTGCTTTCACTTCTCATTCTAACGGAGGGAGCGATTCATTTGTGAATGAATCTCTGCTATGAACAACTCATGTGAACTATTGATATCCCTCCGTCTCAATGTGCACATCCACCTTTCTGATCTAAATGGTATATAACATTTATAATATTCAATCATTTATGGTGGAAAGTATGCACATTAAGGCGCAGGCACTGTTATGTTATCAGGCACCCATATAAGTTACTTCAAAAACAAGCCGCTACTTCACTTAGCCGACAATAATAAATGTTTCTGGCACTGCAGCATCTTGTTTTCATGTTTAATTTACATCGCTTGCTAATTTTATTCAACAAAACTAGCATAAGCTTAGTATTTAGTGCAAGTTGGTGCTACTTTGCCTTATGGTCAGTCCATTGAGTCACTATATTAACATCAATAACATTACTTGTTTAGCACAGTTCGTAACTTACAAAAACATAAAAAATAACTAAATCTAACCTACGAAATGTTCTGCCTTTATGCTTTGTTTTCTTCATTCGCTCATTACTACACCTGTACACAGATTGGCTTAACAAATGCGGTTGAATGACTTTTGTCCTGGGAGCACTGTACAAATGTGGCGGTGGTATCAACGCATGCTCAGGGTCCATATGCGATATCTAGTGTGTATATATATATGCAATACTATGAGGATTTTCCGGATTTCTTCTTTATGGATATTTGAAATTTCCAGAGCGCCCTCTGGCCTTGGGAGGTGATTTACTAATCATTACACCATGCTTTTCTGACTAGATGTGCATGACAATTGCAGCATTTCTCAATTCGATTAATCACCCAGGCCTAACATCACCCAGCCGCACTTTTAATCCCTTCATATTTCTTTCATCAATCCTCAAAAGGATAAATACTGTAACGGATGTAATACTATGTTGAATACTTCATGATGCGTGCAAATGCAGATTTTACAGAGAAAAAAATAATACTTACATTTGGCATTGAGTGGTAGTTTACCACACTACTAAAATGAAAACCTGTTTCTGTTTGTTTCCTTTTACTCCTTTAAAATAAGAGCTAAGCCACAGAACTGGAAATGTAAAGCACTAGAGGTCAACAGTTCATAGCAACAACTTCAAAGCCACTTAAAATCCTTCGTAAAAGAGAGAACAAGAGTAAATAAGACAGCACATGCTTTAGGGAATCATTATAGTGGAGATAAGACAAAATGGTCCATTATTCTGCCTTGGGACAGGGTCAGATCCACACTGCAGGTCAATACAGTGCATTGCTTCGATTTCTGCACTGTGTGTTCTGTGCCATACCGTGCAATTTATACAGCGACGGGCAACACAGTGCAATGAAAGTCACAGTATGTAACAGAGTAACCTCACAGAAACACCAATAATGGTCTCTGGAGTAAACAACTTGCAAATTTAATGTTTAAGCATCTTTTCTTTAAGCAATAGTTCATCCAAACTTGACAATTATGCCATAATTTACTCCCACTAAGGTTATTCCATCCTTTATCAATTTCTTTGTCCTGTTGAACACAATTATTTGGAGAAAATCAGTAACCTAACTGATCTTGCCATTCATTTACTGCCATAGTTGGAGAAATAAATGTAAATGAGTGTAAATGGGTGGCAATATCTGTTTGGTTACTAACATTCTTCTAAATATCTTTCTTTGTGTTAGCAGAATAAAAAAGATACAGGATTGGATCAACCTGAGAGTAAGTACATAGCAGAATTTTCATTTTTTTGGGTGAACGATCCCTTTGTTTTAAAAGATTAGTACACCCAAAAAAGCATATCTTGTTATGTATTACACCAATGCCGACACCTTCGTTCATCTTCAGAACACAACGTAAGATCTTTTAGATAAAGTATGCTCTCACTTTCTTCACCTAGAGTTCCTTTACTGAACAAATCAGGGACCTTTCTGTCTATGGAGGATGAGGGAGCTCTTAGATTTTATCTAAAATATCTTAATTTATGATTCAAAGATAAACAAAGATCTTAGGGGATTGAAATGACATCAGGGTGAGTAATTAATAACAGAATTTTTGGATTGGATGAACTAATCTTTAATATTCTACCAAATAAGACATTTCATTCATGTGATTAGGCTCAACCTAGTCAAATCTGAACTCTATATTTTTGTATTCTTTTTAAGTGGAGTTAAAGACCTACATGTTTCCAGCGTTCTTAAAAGCATCCCAGCGTATGCTCCCAAAACTAATAAAAATTAAATTTGATAGTGTTTCTAAAGTGGTGTTTTCTAGAGTTACACGCGACCGACCTTCGCGTCGCCTATGGCACCCCACACATCAAACACAAACTCATCTGGGAAAGCAAAATCGCCCAGAGTCTCGTCCAAAGCTTCAGCAAACTCATCTGGGTTCTTTTTGTCCTTGCCGAGCTCCACCATTGTCGCAGCTGTGAAGAAATGTGAAGAGTTATAGAAGAGGCTAATTAAAAAAAAAAAAAACATACAAAAACAGGAATATGCATGGAAACATACCAAGTTCACTGTCTCTGATGCCCATGTAGCTCTCCAGCAGATCATCAACTTTCTCAATGGCTTTTTCTTCAAAAGCTGATGGCTGAAACACAAAGAAACAATGAATATTACACATTCTCTTGCTTAAATTAAATTTATGGCTGATCTGAACTGTGCTATACTCACTTTTACAGCTGTATGTTATGGAAGTATTTTTTACCAATAGTTTATTATTATTATTATTATTATTATTATTATTTCTTCTCTTTAGGGATTTTTTAAAAGTACCATATGCAAGCGATTAACAAACTCAGAGCTCATAACACAGGGGTGTCAAACTCAATTCATGGAGGCCCGCAGCCCTGCTTCAACACTATCAAACAAGCCTAAACCACTCAATTAGTTTGATCAGGTGTGTTTAATTACAGTTGGAACTAAACTGTGCAAAGCTGTGGCCCTCCAGGAACTTGATAGGAGTTTGGAGTTTGATACCCATGACATAACAGTGTTGTCTTTAATTTTAAACAATAACTTATAAACCTTTACTGTCCTAATAGAGAAAATGAATTTTTTTTAAATTCTAAAACCCAATTGTAGTGTTTAGTTTACTACTGATATGTGACTCAGGAAAAAGCTAACGAACCCCC
>CAIGQZ010032901.1:1592676-1622930 GCA_903798205.1 Danio tinwini | reverse complement strand
GCATGTGGTCCAGATGTAAGTGTCTGGTGTGGGTCGGATCTGGGCCAGAATAAAAGCAAACTGTGGCTCAGAATAGGGTCAGTTCTGGTTTATTTGGTTAAATTCTGGCTGAAACAGTATGTGATATTGCTATGGCTTAATTGTGGCCCAGATCTGGGCCAGAACAGGAGCCATCATTCCATGCGGTATGTGGGCCGGATTTGAGCCACATAAATTTTGCTAGCTGGGAACGATGTCTCAAAAACAGAGCTAAAGGAACTGGATAAAATACAATCAAAAGCACTCAGAATATGCCGTGGTGCAATAAGATCAACACCTCTAGATGCGATTAGAGTAGAAATGGGGGACATGCCATTATATTTGAGTTGTATTAGGTATGTATTAGGTTAATCTAAAGGGTTGTAATAAAAGACATAGCACATGTACAGTCCTTAATGAATGTTGGGAATATAAAAAGAACGGAGGAAACAGTTTTGGGTGGAAATATAAGCAGTGGATCAGGGAATTTAGCTTGGAAAATAAGGACATTTGTCCCAATTTATCATTAAAAGGTGGGTCAATTTGGAATATTCCTGAATCAATAGTTGACATGAGATTGTTGGAGGACAGAGAAAAAGCAGAAGAGAGATATAGCAACAGCTACAATGTTAGCATTTTTATAAGAGAAAATTGTGATTATTTTATACAGATTTACACGGATGGGGCAAAACATCCAGTTGAGCAAAAAGTAGAAGTTTACGTGTCAAGATTTAGTTTTTTTTTTTTTACAATCGCTATGACAGTTTTTTTCAATATATTTAACAAGTTTCCTAAACTCTTAATGCACCAACACACCTAAAACACAAAATTGACAAAACAGTTTATTTCATGCACAAAATCACACAACTAAACCCCAAAACTAATGTTCAAAATACAATAATAAAAAACTCAATACACTATGTCTAACAAAACCTCACAAACATGTTTCAAAATCTAATAATTATTCAAAACACTAACACATGTTCTCTTCCAACAGGAACATTTCAATCATGACACACAAAAAACACTATCATCAGCTGACATTACAGAAACTGCGTTATTTTATGTGTCAGGTCTGCCCTTATATTTGAAGCCTCTCCATATTTGTGTTTTGTTGGGTTTAAAGGCATGCATTTTGTTTCTTTTGCTGCAGAAATGCAATATAAAAATGAATGACCATATCAATGCAGCTTTATAAAACATAGTTTATGTAAAATAATAATAATAATAATAATAAAACAGACACAGTATTGCTGCAGTACACACTTTATTTGCAAAAGGACATTACTGCCAGATATACATACAGAAAAAGCACTGGAATTATAACCAAAATAAAAAACTAAGTAATCTTCTATTCTGACTTTTCATAGAAAGATTACAAATACGGGAAAATACAGGAAAATACACACACACGGAAGATAGCAGATAGAATAGTAACATATGGCAAAATCAATACTGCAAAACTGGAGGGGTTATGAATTGCATACATTGGCACACAAGTTTTAATTCAAAATCATTTAAAACAATAGTTTTTCTTGATGGCTTTGATGCAGCCGTCAACTGCAACTCCACATTTTCAAAACAGTTACACACAGGCCTAAACACAGGCCACACAGGCCTAAACAGCATACATATTTTGCTTGCAAAATGCTCTAACCGTGTCAAAACAATTAAAACATGCAACAAAAGCATTTTACCTTCAAACAGCACAACTTGCAAACAAGTATATGAGCTCTTTTAATCAATCACTACACAAAGGACAACAAAATACAGAACTCAGTGTGAATCACGGCACCATTGCTTGTCATTGTAGCCTTTCGCCCATGCCGTTTGTTGTCTTTCTATTTGGGCTATTAAATTTGCCTTTTTGCAAAGAATTGGATCCAGAATAAGAAAAGCTTTGATTAAATTTATATTGAATTCATGACATTTTTTTCAAACTGTGGCTGAAAACTGAAATACTGTAACTGTTTTTCTTGATTGCTGTGATGCAGCCGTCAACTGAAACTCCACATTTTCAAAACAGTTAACACACAGGCCTAAACAGTGGCCCTCATGGGCAAATTGACACATTTTGCTTGCATAATGCACATACCGTGTCAAAACATTTAAAATATGCAACAAAAGCTTATTTTAGCTTTAAACAATACAACTTGCAAACAAGTATGAGCTCTTTCAATTAATCATTACACAATGGACAACAAAATACAAAATACAGAACTCACTGTGAATCAGTGCACCATTGCTTGCCAATGTAGCCTATTGCCCATGCCATTTGTTGTCTTTCTATTTGGGCTGTCAAATTTGCCTTTTTGCAAAGAATTGGATCCAGAATAAGAAATGCTTTGATTAAATTTATATTCAATTCATGACATTTTTTAAACTGTGGCTGAAAACTGAAATACTGTAAACAAACAAAACAGACAAAAGTAATAAAACACTGTAAATATTAGAGAAAACACATGTAAACCAATATACAGTCAAATCTATTGTGAGTATAAGACATAGCCACTATTGACCTCCTCCATCCATGCTGGCACAGAACAACACAGACCTTCCACTGTTTTTATAAGGTTTGCAGACTGATTGCTAATTGAAGATTTGTGTAAAGGTGTGTCAAACCAATGGTTCAGTGATTTCATACTGATGTTGGTAGTTTCTAATGGTTAGAAATAAACAGTTTCTGTTTGGTTACCATAGCTAAAACAATGGATTTTGGACTGCTTGAATGACATCCGTGTTAACTGTTTTGAAAAATGTTGGGGAAAATGTGTCAATCCAATGAGAAAGAGTTTACACATTTGCAAAGCATGTCTTCTGCTCTGATGGGATAGTGATGATGAAGACCAAGTGAATCCTAGTTTCACTGAGCATGTCTAAGCAAATGAGAAAAACTAAAAAAGCAAAACAGACAAAAAAATTTAAATACTTTAAATATTAGAGAAAAGTAAACCAAAATATAGTCAAATCAATCAGAGTAGAAGACATATTGACCTCTTCCGTCCATGCTGGCAAAGAACAACACTGACCGGCCACCTTTTTTATTAGGTTTGCAGACTAATTGAAGATTTGTGTGAAGGAGTGTCAAACCAGTGCTTCAGTAATTTCATACGGATCTCGATAGTTTCTAATAGTTAGGAATAGATGGTTTCTGTTTGGTGACCATAGCTAAAACAATAAAGTTTGACTGCTTGAATAACATCTGTGTTAACCGTTTTGCAAAATGGTGGGGAAAATGTGTCAACCCAATGAGAAAGGATTTACATATTTGCAAGACATGTATTCTGCTCTGCTGGGATAGTGATGATGAAAATAGAGTGGATCCTAGTTTCTTTAACCAGGTCAAAGCAAACAAGAAAAACTCTAAAATGTGCTGTATCAACATTTCTTGAGTTAAATTTTTAATTGTATTAATTAAGCTTAATTGTTTAATGTTCAATCTACTTAAACTTGTAAAAAAAAAAAAAAGTTAACTTAATTTGTGTCAGGACAACATTAAGGAAATGTATGGATTCCAGTTTTTTTATATGATAATCAATATTTTTGTCCTAGTATATACATTAACAAAAAAGTTGAAAGTCCCCATAAACCGGAAGTTGCAACCGTTATTTTTTTCATATTGTGATGCAGTTCCTAGAGAAATGGAATATTTCTTGGCTGAATGGAAGTAGTAAAGTAGGCATTTCATTCAGAAAGATGGGGAAAAGTATTTGGGGAGAGTTTTCACAACCTAACAGACACCTCCTCTTTCTAACCATTTCTGTTTGTTTGTTTCATTTATGTACTTTTACTCCACTATTTTCTTTTAACCTGCAGTAACCACTTTATCTTTCTTGTCCATAGGGATTAGAAAAATCAGTCCTGAGATTCCTGTCCAATCAAATCACACATACCGTGAAAGGTAAGTAACCAGCAGGCACAGGATGTCAACATGATGTCAGATTGACGTTGACCCCTAACGTCATGGGGACTTTGCATTTTGTTTGAAAATGAAAATCGAGTTGACGTCAGAACTCAACGTCAGGCCAACATCAATATCCAATGTCCAACCTAAAACCGAATATCAACCGAATGTCAATGTCTAATGATGTACAGCTTGACATTGTGTGAACGTTACCCCTGTGACATCTATCAGACGTTGGATTTTGGTTGCTGTACCTGACGAATAAATGTCAGTATTTGACGTTGGTTTAAGATGTTGGCTCAACGCTGGATTTTGGTCACTTTCTAACAACCTAAAATCAACCAAATATCAATGTCATTTGACGTCATTATTGGACATCAAAATAACATTGTCCTTAGCTGCAGGCTTGACAATTAATTTTGGTCACCTGACATCACAACCTAAATCTAACCTAATATTAATGTCTCATGATGTTGTGTGCCTTCTAAGCAATAACTAAATGCGCTATAGAATGTTACGTTTACACACAGATGCACAAATTACATGTAAACATCAGCTTTTGACAGCATAATATTCACTACTCTTGAGTACTTTTAAAAGGGCTTTTTACTCATACTCTGTGTAATATTTACAAGATACTTTTACTCTACTTGCACTACATTTTTAGGCAAGTGATGGTACTTTTACCTGAGTATGATTTTTCAGTACCTGGATACGAGTAACACGCTTATGTATTCTATAGTCTTTGCTATAGGGTGAACATGATGGACTGGAAGTCCACTTTACCACCTACTTTTGATAAATGGCTGACTGAAATGGTTGCTGCTCTCAAGCTTGAAAGAATTTGTTTTGCTAGCGCAGATGCTTTCAAAAAGTTTGAAAATATCTGTTTTTTTTATTAATGTTATGAAAAAAATATAATCAGTACAATCAAGTGGAGTGAGTGGAAAGACACAACACATTTACACATGAAGCAATTTGTTTCACAACTATTGATTTTTTTTATTAATTTGAACTTTATTAGACATATAACTCACATAACAAATAACATTTTACATAGCACAAGTTGAACACATACAGTAAAAACATCAGTCTCGACACATAAGCCCCACTGAATTCTTTGCCTGTTTACACCAGCCTATCCAAAACATGAGGGGCAGAGTTTTACTGTGTGTGTGTGTGTGTTGCATATGTATTACACTTGCTGCATGTGTATTGAGTTTTCCTGTCCAACTTGGGTCCACAGACTTCGCAGCACTTCTTTTTATTGCTGCTGGCCACATCCTTGAAACAATCAGAAATGCTACTAACACCTCTCTTGCAAGGTATAAATGTCAGACATTTACTGCAGCAGCATCACACATTTACTTCAGGCTCGGCAGATGGTGGTTCTGTAGGTCAGGTGGATGGGGCGCCAACATTTTCCTCCTAAATTTGTCTCAAGATGGCTGCAAAAGCTGGTGTTCTTGGAACACATTGTCTTCTGAGGATTTTTTTTTTTGGGGGGGGGGGGGGGGGTACAGTACCAGAAAGAAGTTAGACAGAGTATAGGAACACTGAACCTACACTTTCAACATTTTTATTAGACCGAACACCTTGTATGTAATGTAAATGCGTGGGGGGAGGTGCAGTATGCGGTCATTGAAAATTTGTTCGGATTTATGTTCTTCACAGAAAATAAGCCAAAGACAATGAATTTCAGGTTGAAAAAATAATTGTTGAATTTTTCTTTTGAAAAAAACTGAAAACGGGTCTCACAGACCCGAACACCATACAAGGGTTAATGTTTTGAGTTTGACCAAGTAAAATATGTTTGGATAAACTAGTGCTTATTTTTTCTTCTTTTTTTATATATAATTCTTATTAATTTTTTTCTGTATTTTTTCTTATTTGTGTAAAAAGTATTGTAGATTGTATAAATGCATTTGTTTTGTACTTGTAAAAAACTGTTATAAATAAAAAAAAAGATTGAAAGAGCAATTTCTTTTTTTAATGACATGCACTGATTAATTGTTCACCACAAAACTAGCAATGTGAGCTAACTAAATCATAAGGCTAGTTTTGATTAAAGTAAGCTGAAACTGAGTTAAATGCCTTTGTTTGTCTGCCTCTTGTTCCATTATCTCAAGAAACAAAGTAAAAATGGCCCATCTTACCCCACTCTCCCCTAAATGAGAACTACAATAAAATAAATATAAACATTTCCCCTTTTCAGAGTTATAAATCACTACAAACCTTTTCTGTGATGATGGAACATACGCATTCCAGTTCATAAATCGACACTCACACAAGACTTGTAAATTATAAGGCCTTTAATAGCAAGAAATAAAAACAATTACGCATAAGATGAAGGGTTGTCAAGCATATCACGTAAAAACAGCCGCAAAAACAAACTACTTTTTACAGAAACACATATTCAGTGGAGAATTTCATAAAGCATGCTGATGATCAAACCATGAGTGAGGTACTGTGTGCACATGTGCCCTCGTAATCTGCATACGTTTGGCACAAATACCGTCATTTCTTATAAAATTACTTGCAGTGATGGCAGTTGTAAAATGTCATGTTCAACAAGGTCTACAAAAATCTGTATATTCATCATATCAACAAGTCTATTAATGACAGCATAAATATCACAGTAAAAAAGTTGGATCAACTTAACTGTAGGGCAGCCAAGTTGACAACTTAAATTGAGTCAGGTGCAGTACTTGGGTTAAAAGTTGAGTCAACTCAAATAAAAGCTGTGCAGTAGGTTCCCTAAACAATTTTAAGTTGAGCCAACTTTTTTTTACAGCGTTTGAATGGTGAGTTTCAAAGGCCATGAAAACATGTCATAAAGCGAATTCATATTTATTACAATGCAAGCAACTGAAAATTTAAGTTGTACTGAATGTTTACAGTTTTACATAACTGCAAATTTCCACAAATGTATGCTGGTTACCATATTAAAAACGGGTTGAAAGCTAAAACATGCCACTAGCACTCAAAACACCTTTAATGCTCTCAAAAATATTACCTATTAGTAGTTAAAATGATCATACTTTACAATACGTTCCATTAGTTCATGTATTTACTAATATGAATTAATAATGAACAATACTTGTATGTCATTTATTAATCATAGCTAGGCCCACATGGAATCTATGAGCGCGTAAATCCACAGATTTTTGCAAAACAGGCTCATTCTGAAAACGTAGTCCCGTGGACGTTTCTGGAGACCACAAATTATGTAGCCGGAGGTACGTATGGCTTCATTTCATTTTTTTTAAACGAACGCTACAAGGCGGTATGACGTCGTTCCTTTTCGTGCTTACCACCAGCTGACCGCTTACCTCCGTGTGGAGAGCTTTCCCACCGCAAGCAGTGTGTCCCGTTAGCTCGTCATGTTACGTCTGCGGACTTGACATGCAGAGAGGAGTTGTTGACCACAACGACGGGGTCCGAGTGCGAGGAAGAGCGGTTCCAGTAATCAGGTAAGACAAAAACAGAATCCAAAAAATAAAATGAACAAGTAAATAACAGGGTGAGAATGCGGTAAAATCCAAAAAATCAGACGAGAGCTGATTTTGTGTCATTCAGTCAGACAGACAGTCATATAGACAGTCGACAGCGGCCTCTGGTGGGTTTATGTGAGAACAGCGGGAGCAAACGACATTCGCAAGAGAAATTTGAGATACAAAAAAGCGCACACAGTGGCCTTTTGTGGATTCGCGAAAACAAAAACTGCAAAATACGTACCTTCAGGACTTATTTCGCAGTCTCCAAAAATGTCCACAGGACTACGTTTTCAGAATGAGCCTGGGTTGGAATTTTAGCCCATCATTGAGTCTATGTATTTACTTGTGTAATGTGTGTACATTTAGATTTAGTTTTTAAATTAATTTCACTAATATAATTATGATATAATAGTAATATTAAAATGTTCATATGGTTTATGTACAATACAGTTTGTGAAGTAATATTTTCTGTCTTTAAGAAGATATATTATACAGGAGACTTGTTTTGTTTACCAAATAAGTGGATCTAATTGGATTTGCATTGTAAACATTAAATAAAAGTAAAAAATGTATTATTTCTTTATTTCATATATTAAGTTTATTACGCATAAATCCACAGATATTTCACAATAGAAATAGCAAAAAATGTCCGCAGATTCTGTCTGGCCCGAATCATAGCTCAACATTTCCTAATGCATTAATAAAATCCAAAGTTGTGGTTGTTAACATTAGTTAATGCACTGAGTTAACATGAACTAACAATGAACAACTTTAATTTCATTATTTAACAAATATGAATGAATACTAGTGAATGAATTATTTTAGTAAATACATGAACTTATGTAACCTTATTGTAAAGTGTTACCTTTGAATCAATCATAGACTCAGCCATTTTTAATGCAGAAATGTGCTTCAGAGGAGGGATGGATAAAATGCAGCAGGTGCTCAAGGACACAGTGATGATGTGGAGATCACAGTAACCCATCACATGGTCACTCCTGAAAATGAGTGATGTCTGCAGTGTAAAACTGTGGCCATACTGTCGTTCTCATGTTTCACAAGTGAAATCCAGTCATCTCGATGGGTATCTGCACTCTTTAAGAGTTTTGTGAGAGGGTGAAAGATTTACATGTGCTAATTATGCCGTTCACAAAAGTTTGCTGCTTTGATCAACAGAAGGATATTGGATTAGAGATTTTCATCTTGATCATCACAATATTGACATCTGATTGACAATTTTTGATCTTAACACGTGGTTACGCTCACAAATACTAAATTAACAAAACATGACAAGGATAAAAAATGTGCATTTTTACCTACATATACAATTTGACTATAACATTATCAGAATTTCATAGTAGAAAACTTTGGTAATGCTTTAGTTTGAGAAACGATTCTCACTATTTACAGGTTGCATATTATTATGCATCTTATTAGCATATAGCCTGTTTATCTTTACTTAAAAGCCAATATTAAAGGGATAGTTTGACAAAAATTGAAAATGTAGTCATTTAATAAACATCCACTTGTTCCAATCCTGTTGAAGTACACAAAGTAAGATTTATTAGCTATAAGAAACAGCCATTGACTTCTATAGTATTTTTTGCTCCTCCTATGGATGTCAATGCCTGCTTTTTCAAACATTCTTCAGAATATCTTGCTTTGCGTTTAATAAAATTCATAAATTCATGATTAGAAAACCATGAGAACATTTTTTCTTTTTGGGTGAACTATTTCTTTAATTAATTGCTTGAAAGTAATCCTTTAATCCTATTCCACAAATTGTAAAAAAAATAATAATAATAAAAAAAGTGGCTGTCTTAATTTTTTTAATTTGAATCAAATTATCTTTTGAAGTTATTACATGATATTACAATAAACAACCAGTTAAATACCTTTCAGTATAAAAAAATACATGGTCATACATGATTAAATGGAAGTTCACCCAATACTAAAATCCTGTCATCATTTACTCATCATTCACTTATTCCGAAACGAATTGAGTTTCTTTATTTCTGTGGAACACAAAAGAAGATATTTTGAAAAATGCTGAAAACTTGTAGCCATTGACTTACATAGTATTTGTTTTTGCTTCTATGGGTATTTAATGGTTAAAGGTAGGGCTGGGCGATTATTCAAAAAAGTAATCGAAATCGACATTCAGGATCTTTAATCAATCTAGTTTTTCCAGGACATTTTTTTTCCCAATTACTTGAAAAACTACTCCCTACGTGTCACGTGAACCCGCTCTGTTAAGGCTGATGTCTGCTTCTGCTGCTACTTTGCAGCCACATCTGATCTCTGGTCAAGTAGGACGATGAATTCATTCTTGAGCCTTACATTGCACTACATTGACTATGATTGGAAGCTGCGCCAGAGATGACTGCATATAAAACTTGTCAGTGAATTATGAGGGCAAAAATTTCAATAAATAAATAAAATAATTGTTTATGAATCGTAATCGAGTTAAAATGATCAATTAATTGAGATTTAGATTTTAGGCCAAACTGCCCAGCAATAGTTTAAGGTTTCTAACATTTTTCAAAATAACTTCTTTAGTGTTCAACAGAAAAAAACTTTTGAAAAGTTTGAAACCACTTGAGGGTGGGTACATAAATAAAGAGTATATTTTTCATTTGTGGGTGAACTACCCCTAAGTTATTTCAAGTATTGTTACTTTAAGTTATTTAACTTTAACAAGTTACATACATTCAAAATTTTTTTTGCTGTTTGTTCAAACTACTTATTTCAAATGAGCTGAAACAACACAATTCTTGAGGGTTTTTTGTGACAACTTAATTGTTTAATGTTCAATCCACTTAAATTTGTAAAAACTAATGAGCTTACTTAATTCTTTCAAGTTGTCCCAACACAAAACGATTATGTGAAGCCCAGCATGTTTTAGTGTATGTTGTCATGACTTATTTGTCATATTTTAATGTCATATTCTTTTACAATTCACCTAATCTCAATGGCTACTTTAGATACTGTTAATTAAATCATCAAATAAGTTAATAATAGTTAATAATGAGAACTGATTACCAAACTAAAGTTTGACAAAAACTCCTGCACAATTTCTCATTAATGAAAAAAAATTCAACGAAACGCATGTTTAGTTTCACATGAGCTAATTTGATGCTTGCATATAACTGAAAATATAACTAGCTATGTTTCCATCCAAAGATGCAAATTTATTTTACTTACAAAACTGGAATATTGCATAAAAGATGTGCAAATAAAGCAGCGTTTCCATCCAATGAGTCAAAGAGTACAAAATTATCACTTCCCGATTAACTGGCGCCAAATATCAAAAGTATAAACGGAATTTGCCGCGGTAGGAGAAGCAGCGTGAATCTTTTTTTTATTTAATAAATTACTTAAATTGCCTCAGAAGACAACGCTTTTGGAGGAATGAGACGTGGAGCACAGATGCTCTTGACAGTTCTGGAGGTCATTATTAATATAATAACACTAATACTGAAACGGTTAAGGCATTTTAGAATTACCAAAACAACATTTCAGATGTTTTACAATCAGGTCAGCCTGCAGGTTCGTCCATTCACACATTTTTTTATCATCACATAATCTCTTATAAGAAAATTCATTCATTCATTCATTGGCTTAGTCCCTTTATTAATCCGGGGTCACCACAGCGGAATGAACCGCCAACTAATCCAGCATTTGTTTTACGTAGCGGATGCCCTTCCAGCCGCAACCCATCTCTGGGAAACATCCATGCACACTCATACACTACGAACAATTTAGCCTACCCAATTTTCCTGTACCGCATGTCTTTGGACTGTGGGGGAAACCGGAGCACCTGGAGGAAACCCACGTGAACGCAGGAAGAACATGCAAACTCCACACAGAAATGCCAACTGACCCAGCCGAGGCTTGAACCAGCGACCTTCTTGCTGTGAGGCGACAGCACTACCTACTGCACCACTGCGTCGCCCTTCTAAGAAAATTACATCACTATTTTAATGCGCATACTAGAATTTGTTTAATAAAAGTGTTTCCTTCATAGTAAATGCTAGAGCTGTGTGATATGAGCAAAATAAACCTATCATGATTTTCTTGAACAATATTGCGATTTTGACTCTTTTTAAACATATTTCCAAAGGAAAACAATTAGATCTTTATCAAAGACTGGCTTGCACACATATTGGGAGTGATGTGCGCGTATTCCATGTACGCCCATTTGAAAACATCTACTATTCTAAATGCTGCAAGTGCATCGCAAGTCACATAAGAATTTACTCATCAGCTTCGTACTTTGTACTGTATAGAATATACACATTTCCATAGCCCAGACAAACACAGAACACCCAAACACTGCAGTGCTTTTCAATTTTCTCCATAAATAAAACTTGTATTAGCAATGTTTTGTTAGTTTGTCATTCTTCGAGAAAACGGCTGATGGTCACTGAGAAACGACAAAGCAGCGTGAGCGCAAAGCAAAGCTTTCTGAACGATTTCCACGTGCTTTTAGATGTGATATGTGACTGACAGATCTTACAAATGACCTGATTCTGCGATACATCAGCCTTCCTGTATCCAAAGTAATCCCACATTACAGATGTTGACTTTTTTGGTCCTCCTGTGCTGAATTTATCATCTCTGTTTATGCAGGCTATTAGCTCAGTCTCCTTTTCTCGCGCTCTGCTTAGGCGCTGGATTATGATTAGTTCTAATAGCATACTAGGGCTGTGTATTGGCAAGGACCTCACGATACGATACATATCGCGATACTGGCATCGTACGATGTCTAATGTGAAACATGGCGATGGACCATGGCATCGTCGTCATAGGGAAAGGTGAATTTAATTATTTATGAATAATTAATAAATTCATAACTAATTAATTATTTGTAGCCTACCGTTTCAACTACCTTTGTTTTACTCATAACCAAATCATAAATACATAAAAGATAAGTTACACACAAATTACCACCTGTCAATCACTTTTTTCCGCGGGACTCTGGCATGACTAGGCAGAGTGAACCGTGCCGTTATGGCGTCCACACACTTGCTTGGTAAAAAAGGTACACAAACAGAAACCAACTAACAGTATCTGAGGTTTTCACTAAAATTACTTAGTACAAGCGTGAAAGCGAAAGACTGAAGCATTGTACTGATGCTGTGACACGTTACCTGAGAGAATCAAAAGACTGAAGAGTCGTTAGATAGTGACAAGATTAATTAAATATCACGTTTAACAACTAACTTATAGTGAGACGCGATCCAGTGTACATCCTTCATAAACTGTCTGTACCAATGACTGTATAAAATATACAGTCCGTACACTGTTCTCTGGAGCTCAGATGAGCGCATAACAGTGTGTGTGTTTGTGTGTGTGTGTCTGTGTCTGTGTGTGTGGTCATGTGATGTGCGTTTTCAGCAGACGGAGGGCTGTTCAGAAATGCTTGGTGGAACGTCAGTTTGGATGTGGATCATTTTCGTTCTAAAATGCCATTTTAAAACTAAGCTGTATCAGTGTAAACGGGGCCTGAGTGTGTGTGTTTTTACGAGCGGGTTTGCAACGGGGGCCGGGCGGAGGATCGGTGATGCCGCCTCGTCTATCGACCCAACCCTAATAGCGTTAAAACCAAAGTGCAGCCACACATCAGCTTTAAAGGCTGGAGGCACCTTTATATTTTCAGCCATGCTCACTCTTGCTTACTTCTGATCCCGTACTACTTGCCGTTTTGTTGATCGCGAGTTAGGGACATCTACAGGAGCGAAGGAGGAGGTCATTTGGCACAACTTGAATCGATACTTGAGGTTGGACTATCGATACACTATCATGAAATAAATTATCGTGATAGTTAGATGCATCAATAATTTTGCACAGCCCTATAGCATACTGTGGGAAAAACGTGCTGTAAGGCAATTTAGAAAGAGTGCATGTCCAAATCACAATTTCAATACCATTTCAATTAAATCGCACAGCCTTAGTTAGCATCGAATAAAAAGTTTATCCTGCTTAGTTATGCGCATGAAAAACCTTTTTCATGTGCACTTTCCAAACTGATGCACATCTTGGTGTTTCCATCAATCATTTTTTTATCCAAAGTGCTCATAAAAATAGGTGGATGGAAACATAGCTAGTGACATTTTAACCAAAAAAGGGGTATGTTTAGTGTCTTTAGCAAAAATATTTGAACAAAAATAAGAGCAAATGTGCGGAGGGAACTTTTTTGGCCTGAAGAAAAACTCCACATAACAAAAATTTGTACCGAAATGACTGCATTTCACACATGAAATGTGTCAAGTAGCAGTAAACGGCCACTATTCAGCAAGCTCTGAAAGCACTGAAAAGATAATGCCCAGGAGCCCTTGAGAATGTATACAGCCTATTTAAAACTACTCTTTATTGGGATTTCTCTCTCTCACTCTCACTCACTCACTCACTCACTCACTCACACACACACTCACACACACACACACACACACACACACACACACACACACACACACACACACCCCACCCCCCTCACCCCCACCCCCACACCCAAACACTCATTTAAGTACTATTTTAGTTCTTTACAATTTTACAAAATCCTAATAAAGCAAAATGTTGACTGCTCATAGTCCAAATTCAGGATAAAAATTTAATTAAAAACAAATAAAGAATGAAGCAAAGGAAATAACGGTGGAGCGATTACGCTGAGGTACTGCAAAACTACGTGTGAAAGTCTATATATTACTTCTGAAATGTTTCACAGTGTTTTGTAAAAGTGCTTTGCAATATAAGGGGGTTATAAATAATATAGTGAAGTTCTGCGGTGTTTCTCTGAGCTTGACCTGTTTGCACATTTACCACCTTTTAGGTGAAATAATCTCCCATCAATCAGAAGACGGCTCAAAGTCTCTGCTCCAGTGGTCGTAGCGATCAAGGTGGCAGGATCTGAACCAGAGCTTCACGAGCACCAGGCCCCAGCTTGTCTGGGAATTTGACCGAGAACTCCAGCACCATGTCGCCTCTCTTTTCAGGACATTTGGACAGAGGCAGTCCTTCTCCCACAATCCTCTTCTTCATACCGGGTTTGATGACGTCGCGTGATGACACTGTCACAGTTCTACCATCCAAGGTGGGAGCGCTGATGGTGCAGCCGCACAGAGCCTGGAGAGAATGCACAAGAATGGGACAAAGAAAAGATAAAGTATTCATATTTTTGCTTTACCTCATGTATTTAAGTGCATTAGTAAATAAAACATGATCTTTACCCTAGATTTTTTTACCCTAGCATCTCAGAGTAACTCGTTTTGCAGTATACATGAACCAATCTCGGAGTCTAGGTCATTTGCAACATGAATATGCACAGCGAAGATAGCTGCATTCATATAGTACTGATTCTGTAAACTGCTTTAAACGGACTGATGTCAACAATAGAGAGACGTTACTTTTAATCTTGATATTTTTTTCTACATTTGACAAGACATCCTTAGATTTGAATTTTACATTAGTATTGGTTGAGCACAACCGTAGCAAAAGTGTGACATTAGCAGAATCTGACAGAAGCCATTTCTGCTCATTTTTTACTTTAATTAGCAAGATTTTAGCTAAATTTGACATTGGCATCATTTCACTCATTCATTTTTTTTTCTCGGCTTAGTCCCTTTATTAATCTGGGGTCGCCATAGCAGAATGAACCACCAACTTATCCAGCACATGTTTTACACAGCGGATACCCTTCCAGCTGCAACCCATCACTGGGAAACATCCACACACACCCATTCACACACATACACTACGAACAATTTTGCCCACCCAATTCACCTATACCACATGTTTTTGGACTTGTGAGGGAAACTGAAGCACCCGGAGGAAACCCACGGCAACACTGACAGAACATGCAAACTCCACACAGAAACACAAACTGACCCAGCTGGGGCTCGAACCAATGACCTTCTTGCTGTCAGGTGAACGTGCTACCCACTATGCCACCCTGTAGCCCAGCATCATTTCAGCTCCAAAAACAAAACAGACTATATATTTCAGTGGTTCAATCAGAATATTGTGATGCTACGAGAATACTTTTGTGCACATACAAAACCAAAATAATGACTCTCCTCAGTGTCAGTATATTGCGCACGTTCATGAACTTTCCCTTTAGGATTTACTTCAAGAGCAGATTCCCAGGCACAAACTCTGCTTTTAGAGAATGGGTTATTAAATCTCTCCACTGTACTCAATGAATGCATTTGAAAAGCTTAACAAAAGTTCACCGGTATATGTTACTGAAGCATCAGTAACTTTATCTGAGCAGCAGACACTAGACACCAACCTCTCTGAGGGATATCCTTGCAGGGTAGATGATGTCAGAGCCGTCTCTCCGAAAAACCGAGTGACTCTTGTCCTTCACCACAAACACTATATCGGCAGGGATGTTGGTGGGCGTCTCGTCTCCCTCTTTGGGGAAGGTGATCTTGGTGCCCTCCTTCCACCCTCGTTTGATGTCCACGGTGAGGATCTTGTCTTCGGTGCGCATGCTGCAGCCGTCCGGGTTCAGCCTCTTACGGGAGATCTTCATCTTTTTTGTGCAACCAGCGAACACTTCCTCCAGGCTCACCTTGAGCTCGTGCACCACTGGAGGGTCTTTCTTCTTCTCTCGGCTGCCATGAGGACCGCCAACCCGAGATTTGAAGGATCTGGGAAAACCGCCCATCCCTCCCATTCCGAAGGCCCCAAATGGGTCATCAATGTCCATGCCGTCATCTGGGCCTCCAGCTGATGCAAAAAAGTGATCAAAAGGGCTACGGCCACCGAAGAACTCTGCAAACATGGCGTGAGGATCGCCATGGAAAGTGTAGCTAGGGCCATTAGTGCCACCTCCGGCATGTCCTTTAAGCCCTGAGAAACAAAGAAAAGTGTTTGTGAAAACAAAATAAACAACAAGTCAATATTCAAGAAACAGCCTATAAAAAGCAGAACCAGCTCACAGGAATGACCCAGTCACTCGGTATAGATTCAATTCTTATTCTGGAGATCAGTGGAGGTTTCGTTAAGTCCCTCGCAGATTCCTCACTACACGCTCCTGTGTTTGCAACATTCAGAAATAACTTAAGTAGTCACCAGAGGTCACGGTAAAGCTTAACTGAACTGGGGCCAGCACAATGAATTTGCACCAATTTTGGAGTTTAGGTAACATGAAGGCAACTCGACTTTAATATAACTTTGTTGGCATGGTATTATGGAGCAGCTGAGATAAGCTAAACTACCTTCATGGTACCTAAAACCGAGAATTGATGCAAACTAAACTAAAACTTAACTAGCTAGCTAATCTGGCTTCATTGTACTGGCCCCTGAACAGATACATGTCACATTTAAAGCCTAATATACTTCAACAGAGTATATACAGGAATCAGAGAGTGAAATTCAATACCTTTTAAGACATTTTTTAAGACTCTTTCCATACATTTTAAGACCTTATAAATACTTTTCAACCAGAAACACTGGCAAGATTTTGACTTAAGCATATTTATTAAATATTAATGTAAGACATTAATCCAAAACTAAAACATTATTCATATATTGTATACAAATTATTAAATCTAGCTAATTGAGCAGGTTGGCATCTATAGAACTGCAGAAATAATGGTGTTGCTTTTAGGCTTAGGCCGGTTTAAGATTTTGACGGTATGATAACCTTGAATAAAAATATCACGGTTTCATGGTATTGCGATTACTGCTCTCAAATATAATCTTTTTAAATGTTGGGGTAAAAAACTAACTTTTTTCCCCTTTAAACATAATATATTTTATTTTGAGTAACACTTAAATTATTTTGGAACAGTAAACATCCCAGCAGGCACAGAACATCAACATGACGTCAGATTGACGTACCAATATCAAGGTCTAATGATGTTACAGTTTGATGATGTGTGGACGTTACCACTATGCCATCTGTCAGGTGTTGGTATTTGACGTCAATATGACGTTGGTTTAAGATGTTGGCTTGACATTTGATTTTGGTCACTTTCCAACACAATTTACAATTAACCAAATATCAACATCTAATGATGTTACAGCTAGACTGTGTGTGGACGTTACCACTATGACGTCTAATAAACTTTGGGTTCTGGTTGCCATACCAGACGAATAAATGTAAGTATTTGACATCAATATGACATTGGTTTAAGATGTTGCCTCGACGTTGGATTTTGGTCACTTTCTAACACAACCTAAAATCAACGTCAAATTAATGCTGTCCTAAGATGCTGGCTAGACATTGAATTTTGGTCACCTGAAGTCACGACCTACATCTAACCTAATATTAACATCTTATGATGTTGTGTGCCTGCTGGGATGTCAGGCTAAATAATTCAAATAAATCATTAAATCAATCATTCTGCTGTCTTTATTTGTTTCAAAAACACAGATTTCTGTACAATTTAAAACGGAATCTTTGGAGATCTTTTCTGCTGGCAATACTGTTGTCCTAAAAAATAAAAAATGTAAATAAAAAATCTTACACATCCCTGCTGATGCTAGGATGGTTGGCTGGTTGTAGCTGGTCGACCAGCCTGGTTTTTGAAGGGGTTTGGCCATTTCCAGGCTAGTTTCAAGGCATTTCCAGCCTGGTCTTAGCTGGACAGGCTGGGAAATGACCAGCTAAAACCAGCTTGATCAGCCTAGCCAGGTTGTCTAACCAGCTATGTCCAGCTTAAAGCAGGCTGGTCAAGTTGGTTTTAGCTAGTTTTAGCTGGTCATTTAACAGCCTGACCAGCTAAGACCAGGCTGGAAATGGCCAAAAAACCCTCTAAAACCAGGCTGGTCGACTAGCTAAAACCAGCCAACCAGCTTAGCCTGGTTTAAGCTGTTTTTTTTCAGCAGGGATACCTTAGAAATGGTATAGCAGAAAAATTTGTCGGTTTTAAAACCTTGACTTTTCCAAACCATGAGTTGGGATTATAGTTGAACGGAATCCACAGGTCAAAACACATGAGATCTGTGGAGACACCTCAGAAATTGACCATAATTAAGTGTTTTAAGGCCTGTGACTGTGTGAGTATTTTAAAAGAGTTTAAATCGCATTTTAATAGCGCATAAAGTAGTTTAATAAAGATTAATTTAATGAATTATTTATATGATGAAGATTATGCAATGTTATTTTACATTTTATTATTCACTTTCTGTACCTAAATACTGTTAGAAAACCATGAAGCACTGGTTGTTTCACTTTAATATTTGCTTCATTGTGTTTATTTATAACTGTAGCTTGTTTAACAATGTGTATAATAAATTACATAAAATATATTTATACTGTATTTCACACCCCTATAAAATCATCCCAGTCAATATAAGTTAAAGACTTTCCAAAGAGAACTATTTAAGTCATCTGGTGAAATTGTATTTATATTGCAAAGTATATCCGAGAGAAAAAAAATATTGTGCAGCCCTAATGATTAATAATTAATTATCAGCCCCGTGTGGCATAAAATGTCCATAATTCGTAGTAAATAAATTGGTTTATTAAAAGATACAAACTTTCAACATTTATTGTAGACTATTTGTAAAGGCTTTATACTTCGATGTTTTAGGTGTTTATTTATTTACTTTTTTGCCTTAGGGCAAATTTTCTTTGTGAAAGTATTCAGGTTTCTTAATCCAATGACATAAGGTTTAAACATCTATTTAAATTAATTAAAAAATAATAATTTTTAAACAATTTAAAAACAACTTTTTTGATATTTGAGAAGTGTCTGCATCTACGCTGCATCAAATCATCAGCATAATAGTGGTAAACAATGTACATGTATGATTTCCGTTGTGTAAATTACAGAAATATTCCTTCATAAAAATAACATAAAATATCTTAGAGTGAGAATATTGGCTGTGTCTATTATCATGCAATCTCAGAAATGCTACTAATGCTAAAATACTGAAATAGCAAAAAATACTTTCTGTATCACCTTCGCTTGAACTGAATGGACACGATCTAATCCTGTGCTGCACACGAAAATGTTTGAGCTTGCGGACATCATGCTATGACAACAACTGCTGGATGAGATTTGAAGAGCAAATCTATGCTAGAACATGTCAAATCGTTAATAATCAAATCCAGCTAACTGGGTAATCCACGTATAAAGAATGAACCCCGATACTCCTCTATGGAAAACAATTCAACAGCTGTAAAACTGAAGTAATATTGGTCCATAATGTTTATATAAGAAGTATATGCTGCTCTGCAGCTCTGCTTTCTTTGATATGGCAGTCTATGATTTCTTCATTCAGTCTACCGAGGTCAGATTTAAGTCAAAAGCTGCTTTAAAGTTGAAACTTAAGATGTAGTTGCAAAGGAAATGAGTTTGATAACAATAAATTCCTCTGCAACAGCTACACTGTATTTCCAGCTCAACAGAAATAAAAGGGCTGAAAAGATTATTTAAACTACAGCTCTTAAACCTTGCTGATCTTGAATCATCTTGTGTTATAAATGAAAAAATATATATATATCTTTGAGGAACAAAAAAAATTAAGTTACTATGGCTATATTGAGGCCTTGAGATTGAGAGTATCAAATAAAAACAGAAAAAAATATATATATATACAAATATGCAAATGAATACAAAAAAGACCCACACCTAAAATCCAAATATGCACTAAATACAATTGGTGACAATAAATTTACAAGTGTTTTGGATGCAGCTACACGACAGTTTTTCTCATGGAGTAAATCCATATCGGCATATCAGTTCTTTGTCAATCCAACCCAGTAGAAGTACAAAAAGGAGAACCAATTTAAAGTCATTCATCTTTTTCAATACATCAAAATCTTTCCGCTGCACAATATATTGTTTTAGCATCGATATTGCAATGTGTAGTCACATCGAAATATATGCAATGTTGAGTCTGAATTATAGTTGACCAGGAGTCACAGAATTGTTTTTGATTAATTTATTTATACAGAATATATATGATTATATATAAATATCGCATGGAGGTCGGGGACAGTACCTCTGGACTGGGCAACTGGGGGGTGGTTCCCATTTTTAAGAAGGGGACCGGAGGGTGTGCTTCAACTATAGGGGGATCACAATCCTCAGCCTCCCTGGGAAAGTCTATGCCAGGGTACTGGAGAGGAGGATCCAGCTGATGGTTGAACCTAGGATCTAGAAGGAACAATGCGGTTTTTGTCAAGGCTGTGGTACACTGGACCAGCACTATACCCTCACCAGGATGATCGAGGGTTCATGGGTCCACATGTGCCCAACCAGTCCACATTTGTTTTGTGGATTTGGAGAAGGCATTTGACCGTGTCCCTCGTGGGATTCTGTGGAGGGTGCTTTGGGAGTATCGGGTCAGAGGCACTCTGTTAAGAGCTGTCTCGTCCCTGTATGAAGAGTAGGAGTTTGGTTTGCATTACCAGCAATAAGTCAGACTTGTTTCCAGTGCATGTTGGACTCCAGCAGAGCTGCCCTTTGTCACCAATTCTGTTCAAAATTTTTATGGACAGAATATCAAAACGCAGCCTTGGGCTAGAGGGGGTCTGTTTCAGGGACCACTGGATTTCATCTGTTATTCGCAAACAATGTTGTTCTGTTTGCTTCATCAAACATGGACCTTCAGTATGCACTGGGGCAGTTTGCTGCCAAGTGTGACGCAACTAGGATGAGAATCAGCACCTCCAAGTCTTAGGCCATGGTGCTCCACCAAAAAAGGTGGTTTGCGGAGAAAAAGGTGGTTAGTCCTTACACCAGGTGGAGGAGTTCAAGTATCATGGGGTTTTGTTCATAAGTGAGGGAATGATGTAACATGAGATTGACAGGCGGATTGGTGCAGCGGCAGCAGTAATGCGGTCGATGTACCGGTCCATTGTGTTAAAGAAGGAGCTGAGCCCAAAGGCCAAGCTCTCAATTTACCAGTCAATCTACGTTCTTACTCTCACTTATGGTCATGATCTTGGATACCAGCGGCCAAAATGAGTTTGCTTTGCAGGGTGGCAGGGCGCACCCTTATAGGGTGAGGAGCTCTATTACCCGGGAGGAGTTCGGAGTAGAGACACTGCTCCTTCACATCAAGAGAAGTCAGCTGAGGTGGCTTGGACATCTGTTTCGGATGCCTCCTGGATGCCTACCTAGGAAGGTGTTCCAGGCATGTCCCACCGAGAGGAAGCCTTAGGGAAGACCCAGGACATGCTGGAGGGACTATGTCTCTCGGTTGGCCGGGGAATGCCTGGGATCCCCCTGGAGGAGCTGGAGGAAGTGACTGGGGAGAGGGAAGTCTGGGGTTCTCTTCTAAAGCCCCGTTTACACTAATAACTAAAACGCATAAGCTTTGCTATGGTTACGCCATCCGTGCACACTACGCCGGAGTTTTCGAGCCCCAAAAACGGAGCGTTTTGGAAATGCTGGAGAGGCCGTTTTCATTCTAAAACGCTGCTGCTCCGTCTCAGTGTGGATGGGGGAAAACGGAGACATCTGAAAACGGAGGCGTGGCTGCTGAGATTCACTACCTGATTGGGGCTTTTGGATCATTGCGTATCCTTCCCTTATTTGTCAAGCCCCTATCACATGACTATAACGCTACCGGAAGACGGCAGACCAGCCTTCACTGTAAACAACAACATGGACACAAAAATGGGAACATTGTTTGCACTATTGTCCGTTTTAGGCGCCATTGTGCAGGTAAACTCTGCCTTTTTTACTACAGCAGCTGCATTTATTCGCAAGAGGCAAGCTATTGTTTGAGCACTCACTAATCGCTCACGTTCATCATTTAACCAGCGTTTGTTGACTAACAATAACCAAATGCCAAGCGAGACACATGCTTCCTATTCCGTGCCCTGGAACGTAAATGGAAAAAAACAAACTTAGAGGTTTTTAGAATTGCGTACAAAGACAGTATGTCCAGCTATAGGAGGGCTCTTAAATCTGCCAGGGCTGAGCACCTCCGCAAACTGATTGAAAATAATCATAACAATCCTAGATTTTTATTTAGCACCATTGCTAAATTAACAAATAATCAGTCATCCTTGGAACAAAATGTCCCACCGCATATTAGTAGTGATGACTTCATGAATTTTTTCAGTGGTAAAATAGAAGACTTTAGACAGAATATAGAAGATGTTAAACTTTCTGCACCACCTTATACTCCAGATCCAGTAAACATTCCACTGAATCAAAATAACCTACAATGCTTCAAAATCATAGAACAGGAAGAGCTAGATAAAATTATAAATAGTTCCAAACCAGCTACATGTATGTTAGATCCAATTCCAACAAAATTACTGAAAGATTTGCTACCTGTTATAGGAGAACCTCTCCTTAACGTTATCAACTCTTCTTTAGCTTTAGGCCATGTTCCAAATCCTTACAAGCTAGCTGTTATTAAACCTATTATTAAGAAACCACAACTGGACCCCAGCAACCTAGCTAATTATAGGCCTATTTCAAATCTTCCGTTTATGTCTAAAATACTAGAAAAAAGTTGTTTCTACCCAATTATGCTCCTTTCTGCAGATGAACAATATTTTTGAAGTGTTTCAGTCAGGTTTCAGGCCTCACAGCACAGAAACCGCATTAGTGAAAATAACCAACGATTTACTCTTAGCTGCTGACCAAGGGTGCATCTCACTATTAGTTCTACTAGATCTTAGCGCCGCTTTTGACACCATTGATCACAATATCCTCATAGACCGCTTATATTCTACAGGTGTCCAAGAACAGGCTCTTCAATGGTTTAGGTCATACTTAGCTGATCGTTACCAGTTTGTGAATATTAATGGACAACTTTCACAAGTAAGACTGGTAAAGTACGGGGACCCTCAAGGATCAGTTTTAGGCCCTTTGCTGTTTACAATATACATGCTTCCCCTGGGGGACATTATTAGAAAACATGGGATTAGTTTTCACTGCTATGCAGATGATACTCAATTATACATTTCAACTAAACCGGATGAGATGTCTAAACTATCTAAGCTAACTGAGTGTATTAAAGATGTTAAAGACTGGATGACCAACAATTTTCTTCTCTTAAACTCAGACAAAACAGAATTATTACTTATTGGGCCTAAATCCTGTACACAGCGGTTCTCACAACTCGACCTGCAATAAGAGGGATACAAAGTTAGCATTAGCTCTACTATAAAAGATCTGGGTGTCATATTAGACAGCAATTTAACCTTTAAAAATCATATATCCCATGTCACAAAAACTGCCTTCTTTCATCTAAGAAATATTGCTAAATTGCGAAATATGCTATCCATCTCAGATGCAGAAAAGCTAGTTCATGCTTTCATGACTTCTAGGCTGGATTACTGTAATGCTCTGTTTGCTGGTTGCCCAGCATCCTCTATTAACAAACTTCAGCTAGTACAAAATGCAGCTGACAGAGTTCTTACCAGGTCTAGATAATATGATCATAAATATACTAGCTCCTGTTTATCTAACCAACCTCTTGTCTCGCTACAATCCAACCCGCTCTTTAAGATCTCAAAACTCAGGGCTTCTTGTAGTACCTAGAATAGCTAAATCGAGTAAAGGAGGTCGAGCCTTCTCATTTATGGCCCCTAAACTCTGGAATAGCCTTCCTGATAATGTCCGAGGCTCAGACACACTCTCACTCTTCAAAACTAGATTAAAGACCTATCTTTTTAGCAAAGCATACACTTAGTGCATTACATAGCGGTATGACGCATGATGTGCCCCACACACGATTTTGCTTCTTGTTTATATACACTATGAACAGCAGCTACGCTAATTATTCTCCTTATTCTGTATTTCCACCTGGGGGTACTCATCTCGAGACCCTCAGACTATGCAGTGCCACTGATGCGATCCAAGACCAGCGACGAGACGATCCCAAGGTTTCCGGACCAGGCCGTATCCTGAGCTGCTGCTGTGGTAGTCATGATGGAGAGCATAAGACTGATTCCTGTGATGCTCCAAGGACAGACGTGTCTTCGTGGAGGTCCAGCTACTGCGCCTAGACTGCAGCTCTGTACAAGACATTTGGCCATAGGAGAAATGGTCGTGCCCAACTGAGCCTGGTTTCTCTCGAGGTTTTTTAAATTCTTCACTTTCGCCAATTGGTGAAGTTTTTCTCTCGCCGCTGTCGCCACTGGCTTGCATGGTTCGGGATCTGTAAAGCTGCGCATCGATGGAATTGCTCCTCAGTGTTTGGACTCTCAGTAGTGATTATTAAACCACACTGAACTGAGCTAAACTAAACTGAACTTAAACACTGAAAACTGAACTGACACTGTTTCAATTCACTATAAACTTCCATGTGAAGCTGCTTTGACACAATCTACATTGTATAAGCGCTATACAAATAAAGATGAATTGAATTGAACTGTTTATACTTGGACGCGCATGCCCAGAGTGTGCGAATGGTCACGTGATATACGTTTTTGGTGGAGTAGTGTGGACGGAGATAAGTTTAGAAACTCTAGATGAAACACTAGTGTGGACGCGGATCGTTTTTGATCTAAAACGCTGTTTCAAAACAAAAACGCATTAGTGAAAACGGGGCCTAAGACTGCTGCCCCTGCGACCCGCCCCCGAAAAAGTGGTTGAAAATGAATGAAGGAATGAATGAATGAATACATAATTTATGCAACTTTATTTTTCTTACTTAAAATTTATCTTGTTTCTAGTCCAAATATCTACATTTCAAAGCAAGAACAAGATTATTTTACTTACCCAACTGGTAGATAATATAGCTTGTTTTAAGGAAAAACTTAATTTTGACTTAAATCTTGAAATAATTAAAAACATAACAATATCTGTACTTGATCTAAGCATTTTTAGATATTTTGACTAGTAATGAGACAAAAAAGGTTTAAGAACAATTAAGAAAGGTTTTTTTGCAATTATTCATTGTGATTATTCACTTTCTGTACCTAAATACTGACTTCCCAGAAAACCATCAAATAGTGCTATTCAAACTATCTTATGAAACTGTATTCATATCGCAAAATTTATAGCAGAAAAATATCGCAATATCAAAATTTTCCAAAATTGTGCAGCCCTACTTTCCACCTATTTTTCCATCCATTCATCATGTTTGTCCAACTAACTGTTAGGGCTGTGCAATATATCAAAATTATGCAAATATAGCAATCAACATTTCGCTGTGATTTGCGATAAATGAACAATTTAATACAGAAGCAAATTTGTGTGCTTGCCATTAGCAAAACTTCTGAAATACTTTTCAGCACATTAAGTGTTGCCAGATTGGCTGGTTTCCCATTCAATTTGGTGGTTTTGAATTTGATTGTGTGGGTAAAAAAAGGCTTAGGGTATCTGACCAAATTTAGGTGGGTTTGGGATCAGGTTGGGAATTTTTGAAAAGTGTATATTATAGGCTGATTATTTAACAAAACCCAAGTGTGTGTAACACAAATAAGTACAGTGTGTGTGGGTGGGAGTCAAAACTGCTAGCCCGACAAACCAGGGCTATTACGTTAAATCTACACAATAATGCAGTGTAACACAAATAAGTGCACTGTGTGTGAGTGGGAGGGGAGCAGTGGTTTGATGTGATCAATTTATGTTGTCATAGCGTTATGTGACTGTTTGGTATTAGTGGCTAGCAATATTAGTTCAATTATTAATAAAAAATATTTTGGGCATTTTTTTGTACGTTTAGGTGGGTTTTGGACAGTTTTGGGGCTGGAAACATTCAAATGTATCTGGCAACACTGAGCACATCAGGAAATGTAGTTACATATCAACATGCTTTTTAGAAACCAAGCATGGTGTGTGGACATGCTGCTTTTCATGTCCAAACATCTGTAACAATTTCAGAATGGATGTTGAAATATGACCAATCCATGCTAATGAAGTAATAAGGAGCCTCTCAACTCTATTTCAAGTGTTTTTGGTTATATGATTGCTCTTGATATGTTCAGGTTGATAAAACTATACCAGTGGAGCAAAGTGGTGATATAAACATTAAAATTTGTTTACATTGTTAAAATGTCTGATTTGTTTTATCCAACAGTAAAGCATGGCTGTTCATTTTCAGAAGTTGCAGTGATGTTATCTTTTCCCTGAAATAGTATGAAACATATTGGCAGTGTTTCTCAACCATGTTCCTAGAGGACCCCCAACACTGCATGTTTTTGCTGTCTCCTTTGTCTGTCACAGCCATTACATGTCTTTCAGTCTCTGCTAATGAGCTGATGATCTGAATCAGGGGTGTTTGGTTAAGAAAACATGCCAATTTGCATACTATCCATCCTAAACAGTTTTTGAAAATAGAATTAGTATGTCCCAAAGTGTAGCATGTTGAAAAGAGCATGCCAAAGGTTCCCGGATGGTTTACTATTTACGGTAAAAATTAAGGGTAGAATCGTCCATACTCCAACCACAGTACATTGCGCGTTGGACATGAATTTGATTAGAACTACAAACGCAGGTAAAAAGTGTAAATAAACTACAAACATGAAGGGTGCACGAGATATAAAGACGTGTTTCGACAATAATGTCTGAATGCATAATTATTCAAACACCTGAGGTGATTTCTTTGCATGAAAGACACGTGAGGGCGACACAGTGGCGCAGTAGGTATTGCTGTCGCCTCACAGCAAGAAGGTCGCTGGTTCGAGCCTTGGCTGGGTCAGTTGGCGTTTCTGTGTGAAGTTTGCATGTTCTCCCTGCGTTCGCATGGGTTTCCTCTGGGTGCTCCAGTTTTCCCCACAGTCCAAAGATATGCAGTACAGGTGAATTGGGTAGGCTAAATTGTCCGTAGTGTATGAGTGTGAATGAATGTGCATGGATGTTTCCCAGAGATGGGTTGCGGCTGGAAGGGCATCCGCTGTGTAAAACAAATGCTGGATAAGTTGGCGGGTCATTTCGCTGTGGTGACTCCAGATTAATAAAGTGACTAAGCCGAAAAGAAAATGAATGAATGAATAAATGAATGAAAGACTCGTAAATAGGGAATTAACCTGCTGCTGCTTCTCCAATAAGGTAGGAAATTAAATATGACAGATATGTGGATGATGTGTGGATGATTGACAGGGCTGATAACCAAGCAACAAAACGATCTGTTAATGAGGAAGTAGGATGTCCCAAAGCTTGCATACTCTTCTGTTACACACTCAAAAGTAAATATTTTTCCATCACAAAAAAGTACATACTTTTAGGGTGTAATATAAATATGCGAATTAGGACACAGCAATGGAAAAGATGCAGAGCTGGTGGTCCTCTAGGAACATAGTTGAGAAACACTAGGTTATAGCATACAATTTTTTTTTATTGTATTGTTTGTTGTTCGTTTATTGCAACATCAGTAGCTTATGGTTGTGTTATGGCAAGATTAACATAGATAAAAACATTTTAAATAATACTAACAACAACATAATAATTTAGTAATAAATAAATAAATAAATATAAATAAATAAATAAATAATAAATTAATTAATTAATAAAATGAGATGGGATGGGACGTTTTATGAAAAAAAAATCTGTTCACAGTTTGGGACATTGTTCAATTCACAGTTTTTGTTGTTGTTGTTTTGTTTTTGACATTTGGAGTATTTTAGTATCTGACTGAATGATGTGCATGCATATCCCACTCCTTAAGCAGTTTGTTTCATCCAGAGTTTACAACATCTACTTCTCATGTAATGCTGCAAACTTTCATGCTTCAGGTTTATCAGTTTAAAGTTCATGTATTACAATGCTCCATATAGGCCACATGCATGTATACAAATTCAACTAAGTCTGAGTCAAAAGTATAAGTAAATTTAGTTTGTTATTTTTTATAGCAAGATATATGCAGCCTTATTCTTTTATATTTGACAAATACTGATTATGTTCTCAGCTACAATTTGTATATAACAGGATAACAGTCGTAAACGTTTAACAAATGCATAAAAAGCCAGTTGGAATTAACAACATTTCTGGATCAGAATATGATAATCGAAAAAATTATCTATTACTAGGGCCAGACGGAACATGCGGACGTTTTTTGCAATTTCTGCGAAGAATTTCAGTAAAAATCTGCGGATTTCTGCTGAATTATTTTGGGGGTCTCATAGCTAAAACCTTAATATTGCACATGTACATTTGTAATTATGTACACACCCACTGTACATATACATTTGTAATTATGTTTATCTATCTGCACACTTCTGATTATTAATAGCAACCTGTACAATTATCCATCTATTGTAAATCTGTTCATAGCTAATACAACCTGTATATAATGTTCATAGTACATCCATTTGTAAATATCACCATAGTTTTTCTATAACTGCACTTTATAACTTATACCTGTATCCTGCACTTGCTGCTATTGCACTCCTGGTTAGACCTAAACTGCATTTCGTTTCCTTGTACTTGTACATGTGTGATGACAATAAAGTTGAATCTAATCTAATCTAATCTAATATGTGAAATACGTGCAAATTAAAAGCTGAATAAATTCAGATTTACACACATTTACTCAAGTAAATAAACAGAATTAATGATGGGCTAAAAATCTGCGAAAAATCTGTGGAATTCTGCGCGCGCAGATTCCGTGTGGGCCTATCTATTACTAAAATTAAGCTGCATCATTATTTTGTTTTATTACTTACATAGCCATCAGAATATATTTTTTAAATATTGTAAACAGAACATAAGGCTATGTATTTTATGTCGATATATGATATATCTAAAGGCTCGTACACAACGGGGCGCTTTTCGTTTGCGTTTATCGTCAGCGTTTTCCAAGACGTTTTTCCGGATTCAAACCCAAGCGATTTTCACAGGCGTCGAGCAGAAGAGTATGCAAAATCACTTCTTGACGTTAGATGGCGCTACACAACTTTAAGCTCCTGACACCAGCTTGTAACACAGAGAAAGAAGACAAAGTTGACATGCTTGTTGTTATGGATGGTTCAAGCAGCAGCTTCAGCTCTAGTGATGAAGAAATGATTATTGTTCACCAGTGCAATAAGCAGCTCCACATTCATCACGCCTCTGGGCATCTTCTTCAATGTGCGCTCGCATTGACAGTGTTGCGCTTGAGCGCCTCCAAGTGCTGTTTACTGTAACTTCAGCAGCTCCGTGCACGTGAACAAAAGTGCCAATCTGATTGGTGGAGAAGGTTTTGACGCGGCGCGTCAAAAGAAAAAAACTACATGTGGTGTTTTTTTTTTTAATGACGCTTTTGCACCTGGCGTTTTGCGTGTTGGTGTGCACAATCACATTGACGCTCTTTATTTAGTCACGAGGCGTTACACGTCAACAGAAAACACAAGCAAAAAACGTCTCAGTGTGCACGGGCTTTCAGTGTTACAATAGGGATTTTTTTTACTATGTAAACTGAATCCAAACTTAAACCATGACTACAGAACATTAATTCAAATGAACTGACAATTTTGTGAACCACCCTTACTATCTGTCTGCATGTCTTTCCATTTATTTTTCCATAATCTACACACCTTATTGTTGTCTATCTTTCCTTCCATCTGTCTATTATACATTTCTATTAGTCTGCATCAATTCATTCAACTGCCTATATACCTATATGTCTGTCAATCCATCTTTTTATATGTCTATTTACAATTACCTGTCTACTATCCATCCTTCTACCCATCTATTAGTCAGCCTACATATACATTTTATTTTTAAACTGATAGTGCCTTTCCATCTGTTTGTCTGTTTATTCAATTATCTCTCTTTCCAGGGTTGGGCAAAAATACATTGAAATGTATTTTAAAATAAAATACCAAATACCTTAGTTCAAAATAAACTACAAAATACAGCAGTTGCAAAATGTATCAAAATAAAATACAGCATTTTTGTATTTTAAAAATACTACTAAATACTTTTATAAAGGAGAATCTATCTATCTATCTATCTATCTATCTATCTATCTATCTATCTATC
>CAIGQZ010032901.1:1578065-1592666 GCA_903798205.1 Danio tinwini | reverse complement strand
TATCTATCTATCTATCTATCTATCTATCTATCTATCTATCTATCTATCCATCCATCCATCCATCCATCCATCCATCCATCTGTCTGTGTTGGGACAGTGTCAGCTCTCTCACCATCCTCTCCGTATCGGTCATAGATGTCTTTTTTCTTGGCGTCGCTCAGCACATCATATGCCTCTGCGATCTCTTTGAATTTATCCTCTGCTCCGGCTGATTTGTTTTTGTCAGGATGAAACCGTAACGCTTGTTTTCTGTAGGCTTTTTTGATCTCCTCATCCGAGGCGCCCTTCTCGATGCCCAGGATCCTATAATAATCTTTCCCCATCACAACACTCGGTTATAAATCCACTATTCATCAACTGACTCTTTCCATAAGTAGATATCCTCCAAATATTGAAGGACTTGAGCGATTTTAAACGATCCTCCTGTCCTCCGATTCTCCTGTCCTATCGAACATGAAGCGCGCGGATGGAGTTTATCAAAGTGTCTGTAAGTAATTTATCCAGATGCTCGTTTACCGCACACGACCACTGACCCGTCCCAGATGTATACGATCATATTCCCGAAGCTGTCTTAACTTTACTCTTTGTAAAACTTTAATCTTCCACTGTATTGCAGTTGTCAACGTCGGCGACGGTCCGCAGAAAGTCCGAGAAAATTACTTGCTCGGCGGCGCTCTGCACAGATGCTGCAGCTGTGCCTGCGCGTTGCGCCGCCTGTGGTGAGGAGTAAACACCACAAGCATTAGCAGACGATAAGACTATAGTCTGGCAAGCCGTTGTAATGACAAATCTAGTCTAGATGTGATCCAGCTGCAGATATACACTCACCGGCCACTTTATCAGGTACACATTACTAGTACGGGGTTTGACCCCCTTTTGCCTTCAAAACTGCCTTAATCTTTCGTGGCATAGATTCAACAAGGTACTCATAAATATTCCTCAGAGATGTTGGTCCATATTGACATGATGACAGGTCTGAGTTGATTCAGATGGAACCATCAGAAGATGGATACATTGTGGTCATAAAGGGATGGACATGGTCAGCAACACTCAGGTAAGCTGTGGCGTTCACATGATGCTCATCTGATACTAATGGGCCCTAAGTGTGCCAAGAAAATATCCCCCACACCACTAGACCACCACCACCAGCAGCCTGAACCATTGATACAAGTCAGAATGCATACATGCTTTCATGTTGTTGACGCGAAATTCTGACTCTACCATCCAAATGTCGCAGCAGAAATTGAGACTCATCAGACCAGGCAACATTTTTCCAATCTTCTATTGTCCAATTTTGGTGAGCCTGTGAGAATTTTAACCTCAGTTTCCTGTTCTTAGCTAACAGGAGTGGCACCTGGTTCTTCTGCTGCTGTAGCCCATCTGTCTTAAGTTTCGACATGTTGTGCATTCAGAGATGCTCTTCTGCATACCTCGGTTGTAACAAGTGGTTATTTGAGTTATTGTTACCTTCCTCAAACCAGTCTGGCCATTCTCCTCTGACCTCTGAAATCATCAACAAGACATTTGCGCCCAGAACTGCAGCTCACTGGATATTTTCACTTTTTCGGACCATTCTTTGTTCTAATGCTTGGTTTGAACTGCAGCAGATCATCCTGACCATGTCTACATGCCTAAATGCATTCTGTTGGGAAATTTGAGTCCACAAGCTGTTGTATTCAGGTATAGCTAATAAAGTGGCTGGTAAGTATACATACATAAATATAGTTGTGACACATAATTCATATTTTTACATTAATGTGAGGGTTGGGTTTAGGGTTGGTGTAAAGGTTGACATTAATAAAATACAATTTAATGGGTAATTTAATGAATAATATGAATAATGCTTTATAATTGTAATGCTATAATTGCTGTTTTTACATTATTGTGATGGTTGAATGTATGGTTAAGGTAGGGGTAGAAGTTAATAAAATACAATTAATGGGTAATTTAATAAATTAATAAGTATTTGTATTAATGGGTAATTTAATAAATAATAAATATAAGGCCAATTTGATAGGGCTATTTACTTCTAGTATTACACTGGTTTTACAAGGTGGAATTGCTAAAAAAGTACAACTTATTTTTTATACAGCTAATATTAGTACTTGAAAAATACCATATTTGTGTCAAGAAATGGGCTAAAGCTAAGCCAAATAGTGAACATTTTATGAGATTAAACTATATGGTACTACACTTTGAAATGTTAGAAACAAAAAAGATTAAAAAAAACATATGAAGCATTATGTAAATTTTATTTGGTTATTTAAATGTTTTTTATTATTATTATCTTACCTATTTATTTATTTTACCCCTGACAACTGTTTATATAAATATATGTTTATTTAGTTTTATTTGTTCATAATTGTTGTGAGATGTATATTCTTGTACTAAGTTTGTACATATTTACAGTAAAAAAAAACGTACAAAAAAAAAGCATTACACTAGTTCTGGTAAGATTTTGCCATAGGCTTTTAGATTATTGCAAATAATAAGCTAATATGTATGTAAATGCAAGTTCATATTCATGCAAGTGTAAGGTGACATCGTAGTTCCTACACTTAATTATTAGCTGACTTGATTAACATGTAATTTAGCATGTTGCATGTTCTGGGCTCGTCTGTTGTCCTGTAGCCTAAGCAAAATATATTTTTTTACAAACTATATTAACTCGTTTTTATTTACTTATTTAAAAAAAATAAGTGCATTCAAAGCAAAATCAGAACTTTCGGTTTGTGCAGTTTGAAGGCCAATAAAAAATGCATATGCGGTGTTCACACTCTGTAAATTGAGTTTGACTTTTGACATTCATTAGATATTTGGTTTCAAACCCATTAAACTCTTTGTGTCTGTTACATTTTGAGCCAAAACTACGTCAGATAGTGCCAGATAAATATGTGCCATTTATTTTGCACAAAGCTTAGTTTTTCAATGAAAACTTAATAAATTTACCATATTATTTAATAATAATCAATTCAAGAAATAATTAAACAATTTAACTAAGGGAAATTATACAATAACGTCAATACCAAAAATGTTCAGAAAAACATCCTGGTTATTGCAAAAGACTCTGTTTTTTAAATTAGCTTATGAATGTTATAATTATTTTTAAAATAAGTTTTAATGTATAAAATATATATGCTTTATGTATTACAGGACACTGAACAACAGAGATGAATGATCCATGTGCAGTTTATTAAAGCAAAGTCGTGCAGGCAATGGTCAGGAACAGGAGCAAACAGTGGCATAAATATAACCTAAAATATTTGGTTGAAATACAGGCAAGTCACACTTGCCGGTTATTTCAGACCGAATATCCATATATGAATTTCACCATAGGTGCCCTTTAAATGTTTACTACAGTTATGTGATGCATTGTCTATTTACTTTACTAAAAATATACGTTTTTAATCTAGTTTTAAGCTGAGATAGGGCATTTCTAGAATTAAGGAGGCAGATATAAAAAGGCTTAACCTCCTTTAGTGGACTTTGCTATTCTTGATACTACCAAAAGCCTGAGTTTTGAGATCTTAAAGAGCAGGTGGGATTATAGTGAGGCAGACAGTGGGTTAGATAAAGAGGAGCTAGACTATTTAAAGCATAGGTTTCAAAATCGATTCCAGGAGGGCCGCAGCTCTGCACAGTTTTGCTCCAATCAAACACAACTGATCCAAACAATCAATGTGTTTAAGACTACTAGAGACTATTAAGCAGGTGTGAGTTGGACGTGGTTGGAGCTAAACTATGCAGAGCTGTGGCCCTCCAGGAATTGAGTTTGAGACCATTGATTTAAAGCCTTTTAAGTAAGAACCAATATTTTACTTGAAGCCTGTGTTATAAAGATACAATTGGGGGATATGATTATATTTTCTTGACCAGCTCATCTGGCAGCTGCATTTTGCACTGAAATCTGTAGTTTATTAATAGCAGATGCATTAGAACCATTAAACAGAGTACAATGCAGTAATCCAGCCTAAAGGGCATAAAAACATGAACTATATATTTTTGCTAAGCTAGATCTAAGATAGATAGTATGCTTCTTAGCTTAACAATATTTCTGAGAGGAAAGAAGGCTGTTTTTGTGACATACTAAAATAATTCCAGGCATTACCTAAACTGCATTACAATTCCATATCAATACATCAAATTATTTTTTTCCTACTATTGAAGTCAGTGTTGCCAATTTCCAGCTTTCTTCAAAATACTTTAGTGTTTAACCAAAGAAAGAAACTCAAAACTCAACATGGTTTGGAGCCACTTGAGGTTGAGTAAATAGGGAATAAATATACATTTTTTAATGAACTTGTGAACCTAAAATTAATGGAACGCACACACTCCTTTTCTTCTGCTCTACGATACAAATGCATATAGCACACATTCTCATATTAGCTAATAGCTAAAGAAGGGTTTAAAAAGAATGGAAACATTTTTACTTTGGCAACAAAGGCTTGAGGTGAAATCAAAACCCTGACAGATGTATTGAAATGTTTTAAATAATTCCAGTAAGTCCAATCGTTCGTTGGGTGTTTATTGTTCTCTACAAATTCAGCAACCTGTTGTCCTTTACTCCTTACACAACATTGTTCTGTACATACTTTCCTCAAGGCTTGAGGACAGGTGATGGAAACTGCCCCGTAAATAAACCAGATAACTCACTTTGCCAATAGCACTGTGTCTCTCGCACACAAAAATACTTGCCTAAAACATATAAAACCTCTAGATACTAAGAAGTCTAATCGCTAGTGTGGCCATGGACAAACTCAAATAGATGTCCTGCATTCTGACGAAGCTATTACATAACAGTGCTTGCAAGGCAGATGTATTAATATTCTCTCCCTGCAGTACAGATACACACTATCCCGCTATAACTGTGTGGATGTATGAGCCACGTCCTACTGGACTGAATCCCACAAGGTCACGGGGCTGGTATTCAGCAAAGCAGGCATATAAATTTAGCTGCATGAAAAGCCACGGATTATGTCTTGGACTCTCGGATTTCGTCTTCAGAGGAGTGGTTGTGACGGCCAGCCCTCAGGTGTTAAGAGGTGGCAGATATTTCAATCACATTGCGCTCGCTCATACTATTGCTCCACCTCACTGAAGACTCACAGCCTGATCTGTGTTTAACATTGAGGACCTTGATTTGGATTTTTTATTCCCAAGATCTGAGGCTTGAGGTGATATGTGGAGAGTGACCGAGCTTTAAACTACGGATTTAAGGCTGAATTCGGTGTTCAATACATTTGAGGAGCTATCATGGATGCTTTGGCTTTAGAAGCGAAAGGAGCCAAGGGTGAAGGTGCACCGGCTCCTGCTCCAGCTGCTCCACCTCCAAAACCCAGACCAAAACCTCCAAAAAAAGCCAAACGGATTGTATACTTTGAGGTGGAGATACTGGATGTCAAAACCAAGGAAAAACTACTACTGCTGGATAAGGTATGTGCTTTCACTGCTTGTTTCTAGTCCACATATAAAACAATTCTTAAATCAATATGCATTTTTTAGACAAGTAAATAATATTAATAATTAATAGAATATAGGAATGATTTAAAACCTTTATGAGTTTCATTCTTCTGTTAAACACAGTTAATGCTGGTTGCTTGCACCCATTGACTTCAATAGAAGAAAACAAGTTACTATGGAAGTCAGTAGGCATTCTTTTGTGTTCAACAAAAGAAAAAAATGTACATAAGTTAGTGAATGGTGAGAGAATGATGACAGAATTATGGCTTTAAGAATGCTTAAGTACTAAACAAGCTGTGTTATAACTCATGTCATCATTGTCTTGTTTTAAAATAGTAGTGTTTATATTGCGACTCACTCAGGGTGAACATAATTCAGAGATCTTCTGTAATCATCAGCTGTTATTCATGACAGATAGCTATATCTACCATAATATGAGCTCAGCTAATGTACTTGCTTTAGCTTTGTAGTCATCAGTTTTTTGCATTAGTCGTGTTGGTTTTGTAATGTGAGAATGCCCCCTGAGCTTCTAGATTCCTATGTAAGATCTATTCCTTAGAAATGCATGGTGAGAATACAGTAAGCCTGATTTATGACGGCATGTGGAAAACTGCAATGGTTAACTTTATACACACAGTGCTGCAGAACAATGTGGTTTATGCTACCGTGTCCTAGCTATTTAGCATCTCAAAATTTTTTTACAGGTAGAGCCAACAGCCACGATTCTGGACATTAAGTCTATGTTTCACAAATCAAGTAAGTTATGCTGTATGCTGAAGCATTGCAAAGCCTTTCTTTAAATAGCTTTCTACAAGGAGGATGATAAGTTGATGAAGTCTTACATGCCAGGCTTTCGTTTCTCCAGATCCACACTGGTATCCTGCAAGACAGTCTATATGCCTGGACCCAAGTGAGTACATTAACTTTATAACATTAGTGAATCATGTTAATGAGATGCTGACTTCGTACAGTTGAAGTTACCATGAAGTCAAACAGTTCTTATTTTTAGGCCCCCCAACTTCCTGTGCCGGTTATGCCAGTTGAATCCAGCTTGAAGTAATATTAGTAGATCCAGAGGGGTGACGCTAGTGCCGTGACCCATATAGGAGTGAGGTTTAGGGGTGTGAGTGTAATGGAGATCAGTTAGTATAGAGCTGTGCGGGTAAATCTCACTTTCTTGAACTTAAAGAGATAGTTTATATTGATGAAAATAGTTTACATAGATAGTTTAGTTTTCAAAAATGAAAATTTCTTCACCATTTACTTACACTCAAGTAATTTTAAAGTTGAAATTCTTTCCTTTGTTGAACCATAAATAAGTTATTCTGATGAATGTTGGAAAAAGCAGCCAATGATTTGTCCATAGTAAGAGCAAAAATACTACAAAATTCGATTTTTTCATCATTTTTCAGTATTTCTTTCTTTGTGTTTAACAGAAGAAACTCAAACAGGTTTGGAATTACATCCCTTTAAGAAGCAGGCAAATTACAAGATATGGTTTTTAGCATCCTTGTTTGTAAATGTTGGTAGAATCAAGGTTTAAGTGAAATGAGTATAATTGAATGGTATGAGTATGGTATTAAAGTACAGGCCAGAATGTTTAAATCCAGAAAAATTCTAGTGACCGTGTCCTCTGTGGCCATGCTAATGACAAAAACATCAAAGAAGAGGCCAGCTAGTAAGTGCTGTGTAGATAAACCTTGGTCCATTGATGTTCAGTAGTGGAAGAATTACACAAATTAGGTACTGGAGTAAAAGTGTCGGCTGTGCTCGGTCAGTACCTGGATGGGAGCCCCCATGGGAAAGCTAGGTTGCTGCCGGAAGTGGTGTTAGTGAGGCCAGCAGGGGGCGCCCAACCTGCAGGCTGTGTGGGTCCTAATGCTCCAGTATAGTGAAGGGATCTCTATACTGCTCAGTAAGTGCTGTCTTTCGGATGAGACGTTAAACCGAGGTCTCTCTGGTCATAAAAAATTCCTTTGAAAAAGAGTAGGGGTCAAATCTGGCCACTGGCCTCTGCCCTCCCTATATCATAATTGGCTTCATCACTCTTTCTCCTCTCCACCAATCAGCTGGTGTGTGGTGTGCGGTCTGGCGCCCTAGGTGGATGCTGCACATTGGTGGTGGATGAGGAGATTCCCCCCAAAGTGTAAAGTTCCCAGAAAAGCACTATATAAATGTAAGAAATTATTATTATTATTACAGATACCCAAATAAAATATTACTCCAGTAAAAGTTAAAATTCTTCTTTCTCCATATATTTTAAGTCAAAGTACGAAAGTACTTGATTTTTAATTTACTTAAGTAATAAATGTAACTTACTGGTTTGGGGTGTAAAATGCTTTGGGTGTATGGCTATTCACAATAAACGTGCTATATAAATGCACTTACTTAATGATGAATGTTTAGGGGCTGATCACACCGAACAAGCTTTTTGCATTGAGAGGTGCCTTTTTTAAATGGTTTACTAATGGCCACACGCATTTTGCGTGCTGTTTATGCGCTATGCGCACCTCGCGTTTTAACCGCCTGCTGCACCTCGTGTTTTTGCTGTTTCATTGTCCCATCAAATGAAAGCATAGGCGTGGTTTCTGTTGAGGTGACTGCAGTGTTGTCAAGACAACTACGGAGACTTTTGAAGGTGGAGGAGAGACTTATGGTTACTGTTGTGAGTTATCCGGTGCTGTATGACTCACAAATCTTGAATTTCACAATATTATTAAATATAAAAAATATATTAATATCAACAGCAACACTCTCACACAGTACCCAGCTAATTCAGTGGTTGCCTAGCGACATAAAATCGCACGCACTTCTTTTTTTCTTGTCAGCAAAAAAGGCAGTGCGGTGCGCCTCGCGTCTTTTGGAACATAAAAGCACATTTGATGTGATCAGCCCCTATTCTGCAAGAAAATTGATGATTTGAATCAGTAAGATGTTGACTCGTCCACAAATGTTAGTTTAATTCACAAATGAATCATTAAGTGCAAGTGCAAATTAATCTGTAATGCAATTGAACCGTTTAAATTTCTGCCTTTCAAAATTACTTTTTTTAAATGAACCCAAGCTTGATTTAAGAGATGTAGGGCATTAAAAAGTACAGTCATTTGTTTTGGGAATGTAGTGAAGTAAAAGTTTCCTAAAACAAAAATTTGTTTGCTTGAAGTGTTAAGTAGTAAAGTAAAAAAAAATGCTTGTGAAGTAAAAAATAGTTCAGATGCCAAAAACACTAGTTCAAATCCTGCTGTGAGTGGTGTGAGTAGAACTGGAACGGTGACACTGGTGCTGTGTAATGGAGACTAATGGTGGTAGTGACCACATCAGCACACACACCTCAATGCAACAGAAATGTCTGTTTGAAACTAGCTTAAAGTCATACAACAGAACAGTAGTAATGACAGTAAAGCTGAGACCCATGTTGAGAGTGACATTAAGGCAAAGATGGTAGTGACTCTGGTTTTAAGCTAATGTGCACCCACATTAAATGGGAGTGAATGTAATGGAGGCAAGTCAGCTAGTTAGAATTGTGGAACTACAGATTGCACCTCGGCAGCAATTACAGCCTCAAGTCTTTTTGAATATGATGCCACAAGCTTGGCACACCTGTCTTTGAGAGTTTTTGCCCATTCCTCTTTGCAGTACCTCTCAAGCTCTATGAGGTTGGATGGGAAGTAACGGTGTACAGCCATTTTCAGATCTCTCCAGAGATGTTCAATAGGATTTAAGTCTGGGCTCTGGCTGGGCCACTCAAGGACATACACCGGGTTGTTGTGAAGCCAATCCATTGATATTCTGGCTGTGTGCTTTGAGACATTGTCCTGCTGGAAGATGAACCGTCGCCCCAGTCTGAGGTCAAGAGCAACTCTGAAGCAGGTTTTCATTTAGGATGTCTCTGTACATTGCTGCATTCATCTTTCCCTCTATCCTGACTAGTCATCCAGTTGCTGCTGCTGAAAAACATCCCCACAGCATGATGCTGCCACCACCATGCTTCACTGTAGGCATTGTATTAGCCTGGTGATGGGCGGTGCCTGGTTTTCTTCAAATGTAACACCTGGCATTTACTCCAAAGTGTTTAATTGTAGTCTCATCAGACCAAAGAATTTTATTTCTTATGGTCTGAGACTCCTTCAAATGCTATTACACAAATTCCAGGCAGGGAGTGGCTTCCGTCTGGCCACTCTACCATACAGGCCTGATTGGTGGATTGCTGCACAGATGATTGTCGTTCTGTAAGATTCCCCTGTTTCCACAGAAGAACGCTGGAGCTCAGACAGAGGGACCATCGGGTTATTGATCACCTCCCTGACTAAGGGCCTTTTTCACCGATCCCTCAGCTTAGATAGAAGGCCAGCTCTAGGAAGAGTCCTGGTGGTTCCAAATATCCCCCACTTATGGATGATGGAGGCCACTATGCTCATTGAAATTTTAGAGAAGCAGAAATTTTTCTGTAACCTTCCCCAGCCTTGTGCCTTGCAACAACCCTGTCTCGGAGGTCTACAGACAATTTCTTTAGCTTCATGCTTGGTTTGTGCTTTGACATGCCTGGGAAACAACCCTGGGACCTTATATAGACAGGTGTATGCCTTTTCAAATCATGTCTAATCAATTGAATTTACCACAGGTGAACTCCAATTAAGCTGTTGAAACATCTCAAAAATGATCAGTGGAAATGTAATATTAACTATAGCAAACTGATAAACTGTAGTAAATACTGCAGTAAGCTTTAGTTTAATACAGTAAACTGTGGCGTATTGTAGTATTATGTAGTTGTAGAAAAGCTACAGTATTTGGTAATTTGGTACAGTACAGTATTTGGTAATTTGTTTACATAGTTGTTGAATTACCATAGCAATCATAGAATTTGCACAATATAGTACTTTACTATAGTTCAAAAACAATATAGTATTTACAATAGCATATATTCATGGGTTTTCATTTGGGGCAACTTTTGTGGAGAAGTTAATTGTGTATTCCTGTAAAATATCAAAGTGTTATTATAATGATTTCAGAAGGAAAACCCCTAAAAGACGAAGATATCCTTCAGGAGCTTCCTGTGGGAACCACTGCAACCTTCTACTTTAGAGACCTGGGAGCCCAGATCGCATGGGGAACTGTGAGTTTTCAGCACACAGAAAACACCTAAAACACAGTGACACACACACATAAGCACATATGCTAATACTGTAATTGCTGATTTAACAATAAAAAAACCTTGTTGAGTATATAGATCGCTTTAAGAAAAAAAACCTGTTTAAAATGCAGTTAAAATGACTCTATAATTTAAGTCATGAGAACAAAACAGATTGCTGTATTTTTGGCAAAATATGATTGAACTAACTACATAACACCACGTGTGCAAGAGTACCATTGTTCTAAATATCCAACGCTTTCTCATGCCAATTCGTAACTTTTTGATTTAGTCTCAATCATAGATTTTAGTATGATTTGCTCATTCCCCAATGACAGTTGGGTTTAGGGGCGGGGTTTGGTGCCATGCCTCCTTTTAAAAATCATTTTCATAAAGTAAATATTTGTACAATGGAATTTGTAAGAATTAGACATTAAACTCAGCCTAAACTGAACTTCAGCTGTGAAAACATACTGACACAATTTACTAGAACATATGTTAAGCTGTTTTGACACAATCTGCATTGTAAAAGTGCTATAGAAATAAAGATGAATTGGTATCGCTTTATTATGACTACACACTATGAATCATTTAGTAAGCATTAGCATCTAGTGAGTTCATTTTTTGTTAAGCATTACCTCTACTTTAATAAACGTAAGTAAGCAAGCAGTTTATAACTGCAGCTACAAATGCTGTATTCTTGACTTATAACCACATTTATAATGTGCTTAATAATTGCACCTTCATAATTTGTGGCTGGTTAATTTTTTATTACTAAATTAAGTATTACATTATTTACAAACCATTTGTATTTAAGAGTAGATGTTTTTTTTTAAAGATTATTCAGAATGAGTTAGTAAATGATTAATAAACTATTGAATTTAAAATTTATATATTTTATTATTCAGGCATATAGTGATGGTTACTATGTATGTTAATAAATGCTTTATTAACTCAACTTCATGCTTTTTTGTGACTCAATCTAAAGTGAGGACTATACATGCTTTATAAATGACAATTAAAAGCTTGGTATCAAGTGAACAATAATCTTTGCAATCTTATCAAAAAAGTTAAATTACTGTAAACTTTAACCATTGCTGCATAACAGGAGTGTCAAAATACGACATAAAATTAGATAAAACAATAACAATATAATAATTTAACAATATAATAGGATGTTTAAACTGTACAGTAATTTTATTTTAGTAAGTTAGATAAGTTTGCAAAGATTTCTGTTTCATTTGATACAGTTTCATTTGTGTATCTTCAAATGAATAGAAATTAATCAAGTGTTTTTTTCCAGTTTAGAATATAACCTAGGCTTTAATTATCATTTATAAGGGATTTATAAAGCATAAATAGTCCTCACTTTAGATAAGGTCACAAAACTGGATGAAGTTGAGTTAATAAAACATTTATTAACATACAAATTAACTATTAGTATATGCCTGAATAATATGAATTATAAATGTTAATTTGAATGGTTTATTAATCATTTACTAACTCATTCTGAATGATCTTAAAAACAACAATGCTTAAATAACTGGTTATTAAATAATACAATACTTAATTAAGTAATGAAAAGTAAATCATTGACAAATGAAAGTACAATTATTAAGCACATTATAGATGTGGTTATAAGTCAAGAATACAGCATTTGTAGCTGCAGTTATAAACTGTTTACTAATGTTTATTAATGTAGAGTTAATTCTTAACAGATAAAGAATTCACTATTTGCTAATGCTTAATGAATGGTTCGTAGTGTGTAATTATTATTAAGTGTTACCAATGAATTGAATTTAATCAAACTGACAAAAGGTAAAATATATTAGCATGTGAACTTGATTGCAAATGTGATAATGATTGTATACATCAGTTCAACAAATAACTTGTTAATGAAGTGCTTGGAAATGTGTATTTTTTATTTGATGTTTAAAAAAAAAAAAAAAAGTAAAAAAAAAAACGTAAAAATTTGAGAAAAGGCGGGACATAATGTAGCTCCTCCCCTTTTAAAAACAGCCAATAAAGTTCAATTTTTATCACAGCTCTGACAGTAAAAGAGGTTGAGCTCAAGCGTACCAAATGAAAAGCAAATGAGAAGTATCATAAAGGGGTAGAGCATTTCAGATGCTAGAGAGCATTTGATTGGTCGAGATTTGATGAGAAGCTGAAGTATGGGGTGATCATTAATCAACAATAAAAATCATTAATCCATTTAAGCGGAAGTGACAAACTGCAAGCTTTGGATTTTTGTAAACATGAATTCTGTCCCTGTTTTGGAGCACACAAGTTAATAGGTATCCTTAAATCTAACAGACTAAAACCAACATCTAAAAAATGTCATTTTAATTTCACGGGACCATTAGGCAAGTAAATTAAAACCTCAATTTTCAAATTTGTGTTTCATTTTATTGAAATGAAAAAATATATAAAAGTATGTGTGTGTACTGTACACTACCTGACAAATTCTTGTCGTCGATATAAGTTGTAAGAGCAAAAAAACTTGACTTCTAGTTAATCATTTGGAAAAGTGGCAGATGGCAGATTTTTCAGATGAATCCTTTGTTGAACTGCATCCCAATCACCACAAATACTGCAGAAGACCTATTGGAACCCGCATGGACTCAACATTCTCCCAGAAATCAGTCAAGTTTGGTGAAGGAAAAATCATGATTTGGGGTTACATTTATTATGGGGGCGTGTGAGAGATCTGCAGAGTGGATGGCAACATCAACAGCCGGAGGTATCAAGACATTTGTGCTGCCCTTTACATTAAAAATCACAGGAGAGGGCAAATTCTTCAGCAGGATAGCGCTCCTTGTCATACTTCCGCCTCCACATCAAAGTTCCTGAAAACAAAGAAAGTCAAGGTGCTGCAGAATTGGTCAGCCCAGTCACCAGACATGAACATTATTGAGCATGTCTGGGGTAAGATGAAGGAGGAGGCATTGAAAATGAATCCAAAGAATCTTGATGAACTCTGGGAGTCCTGCAAGAACGCTTTCTTTGCCATTCCCGATGACTTTATTAATAAGTTATTTGAGTCATTGCAGAGATGTATGGATGCAGTCCTCCAAGCTCATGGGAGTCATAAACAATATTAATTCTTTTTCCACTGCACCATGACTTTATATTCTATACTGTACATTATTTCTGTTAAGTGACAAGACTTTTGTCTAAGCTAAGTCAGACCTGACTGTGCTAATTAAATAATTAAAAATCAAGGCATGATCATTTTTTTTTTTTTTTTTTGCTAAAATAAGCGTAATCTTAGAGGCCTTTGCTTTTCATATAAGCCACTTATGATACCAAATGATCAACTAGAAGTCAAGTTATTATTTGTTGGTCCTAAAACTTAGAAAGGCGACAAGACTTTTGTCAGGTAGTGTATGTATCCCCTACATTTTAGGGACCAAATGTTCCCACAATATAATTTAGAATATGTCCACATGTCCGCACAATATAGAAATTCCAGTACATGTTAACCTTTTAGGGACATTTCTTTGGTCTCCATGAAGAAAATGGCTCATAAATCACACAGAATGAAGTGTTTTGAAAATGTAAAAATGCAGTATGTTTCTAAGGTTGGGGTTTAGGGGTAGAAAGATGGAGTGTACAGTTTCATTCATTCATTCATTCATTTTCTTTTCGGTTTAATCCCTTTATTAATCCGGGGTCGCCACAGCGGAATGAACTGCCATATACAGTTTGTATAGTCTATAAAAATTATGACGTTTATGAAAAATCCTCATAAAGGTAGCTGAACAAGTGTGTGTTTTATGTGTTATATCTGATAAACCATCATACAAATTATGTACAATGAAAGGGAATATGCATCTCACATTTGAGGTGGACAAAATATCTGCATTTTACTCAAAAACCCAAACTGAGTAAATGCAATTTGGTGCAGTTTATGATCGTAATGTAATGTATCTTAAATGCTTGTAATGTAAATCGTTGAGATGTTAGATTAACAGACTTATAATTCTTTAAACACTTTTATAACTCTGTAA
>CAIGQZ010032901.1:1535681-1568065 GCA_903798205.1 Danio tinwini | reverse complement strand
GCAGTTTTAAAGAGTTATAAAAAAATATTTGTAGGGTATTTTGAGCTGAAACTTCAGATACACACTGCAGGGACACCAGAGAATTGTTTTACAACTTTTCCAAGGGTCACATATCATCTCAATTCTAAAGAGGGGCTATATGTAGAATTCAGAAACCCTTATTTATAAACTGTTGTTTGCATTCATATTGTACAAGACACTGTAAACAGTATTAAATGTCCCAGTATTGTCATGTTCCTCATGTTCATCAAGTTATTTTCCTTTTTTTACCAAATACCTTCAACCTGGAATACCGGATATCAGGATAGTTCACCCCAAAATGAAAATTCTATCATCAGTAGCTAATTCAGCAGCCTGTGTTAATGTGCATTTGAGAGTATCGCATGAGAAATGAAAAATGTTTTTATGTTCTTTTGAGGTGGGTTTGGTGAAAAAAGTAAATGTGATGAAAACATGTTTACTGAATATACTCTGACATAGCAAACATTACCACATGACTCCTTTATGCTTGCCTTGTTTACTGTTGGTTACTAAGTTACCAATACTACAGTTAGCCACTCTTGATCACAACAACTTGATGGAAAAACCCCTGATTTACGTTTGTGATTTAAATGTATTTTTTTGCTAACTTTTGGAAAGGTTTGCTTGAGGGTAGGATTGAAAACAACTGCTTACTGATCCTTCACTTGTTGCAAAGTTGTTTCTTTTGAACACAAAGGAAGATATTCTGAAGAATGTTGGGAAAAAAAGCAACTGACAGCCATTGTATTTCTTTTTCTTTTTACTATGGATGTCAATGACATTTTTTCCAACATTCTTTATAATATCTTGTTTTGTGTTCAACAGAAGAAAGACATTTAGGTTCATTTGAGTGTAAGAACAGGCTAAGGCAATTTTCCTTTTTGTGTGAACTATCCCTTTCAGATGACGTTGTCATAATTTGATTATAAGTATATTTGAGAGTACATATAAGTAAGGTTATAGTTTTAAATTATATTTTATCTTCATTCATTTTCTTTCAGCTTAGTCCCTTATTTATCAGGGGTCGCCACAGTGGAATGAATCGCCAACTATTTCAACATATGTTTACGCAGCAGATGCCCTTCCAGCTGCAACCCACTATGGAAAATACTCATTCACGCACACACTCATACACTATGGCCAATTTAGTTTATTAAATTCACCGGCGCACCCGAAAAATCAAATCAGGCTATAGAAAACTGGAAACTCTAAAAACTGGACTGACGCAGTTTTAATTTACTAGAACTTCTATCTTAAGCTGCTTTGACACAATCTACATTGTAAAAGCACTAGAAATAAAGATGAATTGAATATATGCATTGATTGATAACCATAGGAAGTAGGGGAGGACCTTGTTTTGTAAAGTGCATTATAAAAATTCCCACATAGAGAATAATGAATAAATATTTTTTTTGCATGTAGTCAGCATTAGAGATTAAAAAAACATCCCTAAGTTCCCTTAATATGTACAGCCAGCAATATACTGTTCAATGTTGTTTGTTTTGGAAATGAAAAATAAGTCATATAATGAAAACATTCAGACATCCCAGAATTCCATGTGTGGCACCTCACATTTAATGGTCTCTCATTTACATAATTATATGTTTTGTTAGTTTTTCTTATCAATTATATATTCTTTATGTATTTACTATTTCTATTTTTTTGTTTTTTAGTTTCTACTATAGCCTGGTAATATAAAAGTGTTAGACTAAACGTATTTATATTATTTAGTATTTATAAATCAAAATGTGTAACTATATAATTTCTATATACATTTACTGGCCACTTTATTAGGTACACCTTACCAGTACCGGGTTGGACCCCCTTTTGCCTTCAGAACTGCCTTAATTCTTTGTGGCACAGATTCAACAAGGTACTGAAAATATTGTTCAGAGATTTTGGTCCATATTGACATGATAGCATCATGTCAATATGTGGCATTCCACCACAACCCAAAGGTGCTCTATTGGATTGAGTTCTGGTGACTGTGGAGGCTATTTAAGTATGGCACCAACAACCATGCCACGTTCAAAATCACTTAAAGGGCACCTATGGTGAAAAATCTACTTTTCAAGCTGTTTGGACAGATAGATGTGTAGGTATAGTGTATAGACTGTCATATTGGGGTGATAAAAACACACCCAGTCCTTTTTTTTTAATTTAACAACATAAAAACGGTGGACCAATTGGAGCTGTTTTGAGATCGACCGCAACATGACGTAGGAGTGCGGTCACCCCGCCCACCAATATTGATTGACAGGTGTGCATTACCATCTCCTCAGTATGTTGTTTCACGTCCGCCATTTTCAGCGTGTGAGTCAAAGTGACGTCACCAAAGAAACACCCTTGCTCTATTTTTAGATGTAAGGCTCATTGGGCTCAACATACACCACGTTATCGCTCTCCTCCAAGCCAGTGTTTGTGAGTTTTGGTGGGTTTGCATACATGTGTACTTTTCATTGTGTCTTCCTTAAACTTCAGCGGTTTGCATTTCCTGCAGTCACAGAAGCTCCCTGTCATCTTAACTAGGTGCAGCTGGAAAGTGCAAGCGCGTTGCCTCACGTGCTCGTCCCTCCATTGGAAATAACAAGCTAACGACGCACAGCGCCATGCATTTCGCGTTGTCACGGATGAAAGTGACGACCGTGGGGTTTGCTCACTATTCTGCCGCCTAGGTCGCCTCTATGGACGTGCTGGCCCTGCTCAGGACACTGTTCATATTTCTGCCGTGTCACAGAGCGTTATCTGAATAGTTTCATTTTAAATAACATACGAATGTGCGCGTCTGGTGTGCCGCGTCATGGCTCTGAGCAGCGCATCCGGTGTATGACGCCCTTTAGTTATAGCCTCAAGCAGGTCGTACACCAGAAGCGCCGCTCGGCGACACGCATCACATTCTCGCATTCTCTAAACATAAGTTTCTATCGGGTGACACACCGGTGCTGCAAGTGTGCGATACTTTCAACTGTCATGTGCGCGCCGTGTCGCGGTGCATCCGGTGTGTGATGTCCTTCAGTCAAAGTTAATTCACTGTGCTTTATTAGTCTCGGTGTAGGCTACAAGTTCGAAGCTTTAAACTAGCACACAGTTGGCTGTAAAACTATACAAAGACACAAATGATTTTGTACTCTCTGCTTGGTTTGTTTCCGAGTCATACATGTATGGCTGAATGCTGGTACTCTCATGTTGCTTCTCTCTGTCTGCCTGTCTATTGCAATACACAAAGCGGGGGAGCTCTTGGCTCTGCCCCCTTGTTAAGTTGGGCGGGAAGTCGAAACTAATTTTCATGTGAAGCAACACGCCCCTAAAACAGCAAACTGTGTACACGCCCCCAAAATGACACTTTTTAACACATCATAATAAAAAAAAAATCAGAATTGTGTTTTGAACTGAACCTAAACTGACACACTCAGAAGAACCATAATATTAATATTACATCTTAAAAAAGGAGTAAAATAGGTGCCCTTTAAATCACCTTTCTTACCCTTTCTGATGCTAAATTGTCCATAGTGTATGTGTGTGAATGGGTGTGTATGGATGTTTCCCAGTGATGGGTTGCGGCTGGAAGGGCATCCGCTGCGTAAAACATATGCTGGTTAGGTTGGCAGTTCATTCCGCTGTGGCAGCCCCAGATTAATAAAGGGGCTAAGCCGAAAAGAAAAGGAATAAATGAATACATAAAGCAAACAAAGATGGTGTACGATGGATTGATGACAACTTCAGTCCTCACAACATATCTGTGTTTTTATTGATACTTTTTGATATAATGCATTTCCATGTGGAACAAAAACAATGACAATAATAAATAACAAAAAAGGCTTTTGTAATGGTCCATTGTAGGCCTTGATCTACATTTTCTTCCTGAATATCCTATTTCACATTACAGAATTTAAATGGCTTGAGCTCTGTCATATGTTGACTTCTTCAGCCTGAATGTGTGTTCGCAGGTGTTCCTAATCGAGTGCATTGGACCACTTGTCCTATACCTGCTGTTTTATTTCAGACTGCCTTTAATCTACGCTCCCAAGTATGATTTCACCACCAGTAAACATTTGGTTGTGCAGTAAGTATCACGAAGACCAATGCATGCCCACAGAGGTGATTTTCTTTGAGTCTGTTGGCTTAAATCCAGACACAGTAGGAACAGTGTCTCCTAACAGCTGACCTACTGGTCAAGGAAGATACTGACCCACAAGTGTATTTTGGGAATGATGTTGAGAAGCGCCTGATTGATGTCTCTCAGGAATAAACTTTTATTTGATGGTTATACTGAACCTGTTGAACTGAGCTTCTGTCTGTTCTCCACAGTATAGCCTGTGCCTGTCATACCTTCCACTATGCGAAGAGGATCTTGGAGACATTGTTTGTCCATCGCTTCTCCCATGGCACCATGCCATTTCGCAACATTTTTAAAGTGAGTATGCATTGCAATTGTGTGTGTGTTTTGGTATGATATACGTATGTAAATCCCCTCTGGAATCAGTATGATTTAGCATTTTTTTAAATGCATTTAAAGACCCCCTATCATGGGTTTTTAAAAATGGCCTACCATTCATTGTCTAGCATCTAGCTGAGGTTTAAATCTGAAAGTGCACCATGTTTAAAACTATTGATTCTTCAGGGAAAGAGTCGAACTAGCAATAGCGAAGCGCAGGGGATCATGGGATTGATCATGACATGAAAATTACTATCACTGAGAGATGGCCAGATATGCAGCTGAGGGTGTTAAAGAGTTAAAGTTCATTTTTACATCAACACCACGGTATACCATATGCTGTGTTTGCTTCTGTCATTTTTCTGATGATTGACCTTTTATAATACATAATACAGGCTCTTTGAAGGTAATTTTTAATACCCCACGCTGCATTTAATTGATCAAAAATATTTAAATAAGTTTTGTTGTCAAAACATGCTGTAAGCTACACTGTAAAAATATCTGTAAATTTACAGTTTTCCATATTTTGTGATTCATGTTTTTATTTTTATAATTTTTCTAGGCTTTTAAATTGCATAATGGAGCCTTGGGGCTCTATTTTAACAATCTGTACGCAAAGTCTAAAGCACATGGCGCAAAAGCATTAAGGATGTGTCCGAATCCACTTTTGTTATTTTAAAGATGGAAAAATACAATTTACATCTGGCGCATGGTGTAACAGGTCTGTGCTTATTTTCTTAATGAGTTTTAAGTATAATGTGCATTAAATCAATCAGAGGGCTGTATTTTATCAATCTAGGCGCAAAGTCTAATGCAGATGGCTCAAAAGCATTAAGGCATCTCGAAATTTACTTCTGCTATTTTAAGGACGGAAAAATACAGTTTGCGCTGTGGCGCTTGGTCTAACAGGTTTGTACTTATTCTCTTAATGAGTTCTGGCTGTGTTTTGAGAATAAATCAATTAGTCTCATCTCTCATTCCCTTTAAGAGTCAGTTGCATCACACCATGGCGCATTTGCTATTTGCATGACAGACTTTGTAAGTGGAAAAACTGAACGCTTCACTAGCGAGAAAACAGTTAACAACAAACCTGAACAAACCTCCTCCAATCGTCCTCTTTACTTTCTCTTTCTCTTTTTCATAGAAAGGAAAAGGTGTTGTACGCATTTCCACTAAGGACGTTCATTAGCCTACATAATTGACTTTGTTTCTTAAGTGCAAATATTTTTTTCTAAACTATTTCTAAATTCAGTTCTAATTTCCAGCAAACAAAAAGTGTGGTCAAAATCTGAGTTATATCCAAACACACGTCCTATGTGCCATATGATCCAAAACCTGACAAGTGGACAAATCTAAGCTTGCTTTTAATAAAACAAATATAAATATACATATAATAAATATTACTACCACTAATAATAATAACATTAATTAGGAATTGTCATGAATAAACTGAAAAAGCCCCCCAAGATAAAGAAAGCATGGATGTTGGGGTTTTTATATTTATGTAGAAAATAATAATTTTGTAATATTTTATTCCTTTAACTCTTTTTCATTTGTAAAGATATTTGCGTATTGCTGTACATCCTGTGTGTATTAAGCAATGTGTAAGTGTTTACGGCACACAACTAACGCACTCTGCGCTGGACTTTAGACCTGCTTTCAGCTGGTCTATTGCACAGTCTATTTTAATTTCTCAAAATAGCAATGCACAAACAATGCGCCTTAACACACTTCTTTTCTAGACCGACACACCCAGGAGTCCACAAAGCAGCAGCATGAGAGTAAAGAAAAAGTCTCCTCCATTCAGCTACTTTACTTTCTCTTTAGTTTACTTTTATTCTTTATTTTACTTCTTAACTTACGTGGATAACGGTGATGTACACACTCAACTTAAGACTTAACTGTACACACATAACTGAATGTTATGATACAAAAACATTGTAATAAACTGCCAGTACATTTTCTGTTATTTTACATATTTATTTCTTTATATATTATTTACTATACATTACATTATTTTAAACTTCTAAAATGTCCACAAAAATCACTTTGTTAAACTGTAGAGTTGAATTTTCAACATCAAAAGTTGACAGAGCAGAAACCAAAGTCCCATAATGCAATTCACAATCGTAAATAAACTGAAAACAAATGTGAATCACAAAATACAGAAACTGTTAATTAACAGATATTTTAAAACAGTGCACACTAATCACCAACTAACCTATAAACTCATCTGACCAATCAAAAAACAGCAGAACTTGAACAATCCGACCAGAGTAAAGTCATCTGACTAATCAGAGCATAGTAGAGTTATCTGACCAATCAGAGCAAAGCAGTGGCTTCTGATCTATCAGAGCAGAGCCGTTTGACCAATCACAGCAGAATCGAGTGATCTGACCAATCAGAGCAGAGCCCTTAGAGCATGGGTCTTAAACTCGATTCCAGGAGGGCCGCAGCTCTGCATAGTTTTGCTTTAAACCTAATCAAACACAGCTAATCCAAATAATCAAGGTGTTCAGGACTATAAGGAACTATTAAGCAGGTGTGTGATGGAGGGGGTTGGAGCTCAAATCTGCAGAGCTGTGGTTTTCCAGAAATTGGGTTTGAGACTACTGCCAAGAGGCATCAGCGCCTTTATTGTCTAAGGAAACTATCACGTTTTCACATTGGCCCCAATATGCTTACTCTTTTCTATCGTGCTCTTATTGAGTCTGTTTTGTCCTTCGCTCTAGTGGCATGGTTTGGAGGTCTGTCTCTTAAAAACAGGAATAGACTGAGCCAGGTTATTAGGTGGTCTAGCGGGTTGATTGGTGAGTATTGAATCCCTGTATAGTAGGCAGCTTTTACAAATTGCCCAGAACATTAGTAGCTGTAGCTCTCATCCTCTGTCTGAGGAGTTTATCCTGCTCCCTTCGGGTCGAAGGTTTCAGGAATAGCTTTGTCCCATCATCTATTGTCATTCTGAATAAATTTGTATGTGTATATGTGGGTATGTATATGTGTGATTTAATTGTTTGTATCAAATGCCAAACTTTGCTGCAAAAAGAATCTACCTACAGGTACTAATAAAGTCAACTCAACTCAACGTAGAGCATTATAGAGCTGTCTGGCCAGTCAGCACAGAGTAGAGACAATTTACTTACACATAAAAATAGTCTGACTCATTAAAGCAGAACCACTTGACCTATCAGAGCAGAATAGAGCCATTTGACCTATCAGACTATTGCTATCTGACCAATCAAAGCAGATTGGGAACTCTAAAAGCAGGAGTTTGACTGGATCTTTGGATCAGAAACTGCAAGAAAAGAGCTAATGTTGCATTAGATATTGAACTTGTATGGATCTAAACCTATTGTAGGAATTATCTCTACTAACTTATGATAGGGGTGCCTACAGTGATAAAAACATGGAGTTTATAGGTTTAATCAAGTAATTGTTTCTTCAACAGAACTGCTCCTATCACTGGTGCTTTGCTGCATGGATGGCTTATTACATCAATCACCCTCTCTACACAACGCCATGTATGTAACCCACATAACTACCATATTATTGTGTTTTCCATTATCAATGCACTGAATAGCTGTTGTTGAAGTCAAAATGTTTATGTGCAGATTATGGGGAGAAGCAGGTGAAGACAGCGCTGGGAATCTTTCTAGTAAGCAATTTCACTGCTGTGACTCCTGTAACGTGTCATGTCTCGAACCTCTTCATCTAATGACTTGTAATGTTTGTAGTTCTGCCAACTTGGAAGCTTCTCAATTCACATGGCTCTGCGCAGCCTCAAACTACCTGGTAAATCTATAAAATATAAATTTTTTAAAAAGCCTAACTTTCAAGTCATCCACTCCAGTTTTGTTAATATGATACTGTTTTTTTATGAAGGTTCAAAGACTAAGAAGATTCCTTATCCAACAAAGAATCCTTTTACATGGATATTTGCACTTGTTTCGTGCCCAAACTACACATATGAGGTGAGATGCATGAATGATTGTGTTGTGAATGGTGCCTTGTATTGTACAGTGTTGCAGTGAAGATGTAGTGCAGCCTCACCAGGCCACTCAGGTACACCCGTTTAACTGCTTTTTAATATCTGATCAGCCAATCCAATGGCGGCAATTCAATTGCCTGTTTTTTTCGCCCTGTTCCTACACTTCTTGTTTCAGAAACTGCTCATCTACTGGTATTTTTAACTCACAACCATCTCTGGGCTTTACAGAGAATAGTACAAAAAAAGAAAGAAATATTCAGTGAGCATTAGTTCTATGTGAAAATGTTAAAATGCCCCTATACACTCTCCGAAATAAAGGTACACAAGCTGTCACTAGGGTAGTACCTTTTCAAAAGGTACAAATTTGTATCTAAAAGGTCCTTATTACCTCAAGGGTACATATCAGTACCTAAAAAGAACAAAAGTGTTCCGCTTAAAATTTGTAGGTACTAATATATACTAATATAGATGTACCAATATGAACCCTTCAAGTACAAATGTGTACCTTTTGAAAAGGTACCACCCCAGTGACAGCTCTCGTACCTTTATTTCGGAGAGTGTAGAGTGGGGGAACTATGACGTCAATTTGTATGCAAAAACCCGGAAGCGAGTTAGCATTTTAGCAGTTCCCTCTCCTAAATTAAATGGGTTTTTACAATGGGGTTTAAGTTAAATCGCTTAAATAAAGTTTGTGGCTAACATAAACTTAAAATATTTGTACATTTTATTCTATGACATAAAACACATCAGTTACAACACTCTTGATTTTTTTAAAATCGATTACGCTTCTTTTAAAAGAGGGTTGCTATCAAGTTGCTAAATGGGACTACAGGCGGTGTCGGAGACATTATACGTCATCCAGCTGAACTGTGCTGGTCTGGAACGCAGCTCTCTTGCGTTGGGCATTTGGATTTGTCTGTTATTTAAGTATTTTCATAAATAGTATTTTATAGTTTGTAGTATTTTTCTAATTGGGAATTCATATTGTGTGTAGATAATGCCTTCATCTGTAAAGACTAAGACAGATTAATTTGTTGATCATTTATTTGAATTAACCGATTTTATGGAGATACTGCTTACCAGTGCAGCCTGTCTCTTTCCTGCTCTCAGTAATGCAAATGTGTGAATAAACGTGTAAAAAAAATACATACATATTAACTGTCATTTTAATGTGATTAATAGATTTTTCTTTTTTTCACATTTAACTCTGTCATAATGCACTCCTCCTTAAAATTTACAGCATATGTGATTGTATGGGCTGCATTTTGCTGTACTTCGTGGCAAGAAAAGAATATGTTCTCTATTTAATATGGAACTTGCAGGCATTTGATAGACTTGTCCCTCATGTCTCATTTCTGCCGTTTGTTACTAAGGTAAGCGGGCTGTATGCATGCGAGCGATACACTTATTTAAATATGTCTTATGATAATACTACATAGGCACATTTATACATACAAAAAAAACTTTTACAACAACCGTAAAGCAAAACAAAATGTATTTCCCCCGTAAAAAAACTATTCAAAAGGCACGTAGGCCTACAGATGTTTTTGCATATTTTTTGTTTATAATATAAAGCGTGGATTTTAATATAATAAACCAAGAGGGTAAATCTTTGTCATGGACCATATTTCTAAAAATAAGCTTGAAAAGTCATCTGTGGCAGGGTGGTGCTGACGTCACAGACGAGCGCCCTGAAGGCAATGTAGTCTGTTTATTGCTTAATGTTAGCTTTTTAGTTCCTGAGTTAGCATTTAAAATCCAAAAGTGCTAAAATATGTATTTAGACAAAACGTGTACGTGTAATGTACTGTGTTTGAACACAGAGCTTATAATTTGCAGTCTTCGAAAAGCCTATGGGAAAATCCTATAGGGATTTTATCGAGGGAACCAGTTTTATGCTAGCAGCCGATTAGCCTACAAGGTGACGTCATAGTTCCTCCACTCTATTATGGATATTTAATAAGTACCTTTTATGCAGTGAGATCTGACAACACAATCTCATGGCAATTAGTAACTTTTCGTTTTAGTGGCTAATTCGTATGAGTTTGTACGATCTCTTTCATGCAAATTAGTACAATTTGCTTATCCCCCAATGACAGTTGGGTTTAGGGTGTCTTGCCTCCTTTTTAATATTGTACATTTTCGTATGACTTAACTCAATCGAATTCGTACAATTAGCTACTAAACTGACTTGGTGCAATAGCCTAGTGGTTAGCATGCTGACATATGGTGCAGTAGCACTTCAGGGCATCTTGAGGTCGTTGTCACTTGTCACTTTATGTATACTGGGAGCTTCTGTTGCCAAAACAAATTCCTTGTGTGTGTGAAGCACACTTGGCAATAAAACTGATTCTGAATCCCAGCTCGAGGACAATTCCCAACCCTACCCCCCTCTCTCTCTCTCCCACTTTCTGTCCCATCCCATTTCTAATAAAGGCCATAAATAAATCTAAAAAAAAAACAAAACTTAAAATCGTTACATTTCCTCGTGAGATCGGGCTGGATCTGAAGGTGCACTGTGTATAACATTTATTCATTTAGCAGATGTCACGATTGTGAATCTATCTGTTCTTCTTGCATGTGTGTGTGTGGGAAGTGGGTGTGTTTGTTTGGGTTTATCTTCACCGCGTGGTGTGTGTGTGTGTTTACATTCATCAGCTGGGCTGTCACGTGTCTTGTTACCACTCGTCTCACTCAGCTCTTTTCTATCAGTCACAGCTGTTGCGCATTACCGCGCGCCTTTATATGTTCAGTGTTTGCAGATAGCGTTGGTCAGTCCGTTCTGTCACAATGATATACACAGGAGACCCAAATGCAAGATGATTTATTAAAAGGAATAACAAGAGTCACAACAGGTATAGATCTCAGCAGATATAGTGTGGACCAAGGGTGCTCACACCAGGAATTCAACACGCTAAACAGCGGTAATAGTTCATCCGAGAAACAGATCTGAAGTGAAGTCTCTCACTGATATCTCATATCAGGGAAAAAAAACAGATATCGAGGGAAGGGGAGGTTAGCACTATGGAGCAACTCTCAAGGAAATCGTCACGTTACCAGCGGTAAAGTTTATCAGAGTACTGGATTCGGGATGAAGTCTCTCAATGATTTAGTTGTCAAGTGCAGGCAGTTGTAACAACATCAATGAAACGGAGACGTGCATAAGGTCCAAATATAACAGACTTATGGCGAAACACCACCACCAGATCGAGCGAGAGCACCTAACAGGAAGCAGACACAGGAGTGAACAAACAACGGACTGACAAATGCTATCTGCAAACACTGAACATATTAAGAGGCGCGGTAATGCGCAACAGCTGTGACTGATAGAAAACAGCTGAGTGCGTCGAGTGGTAACAAGACACGACAACCCAGCTGATGAATGTAAACACACACACCACGCGGTGAAGATAAACCCAAACAAACACACCCACTTCCCACACACACACACATGCAAGAAGAACAGATAGATCCACAACCGTGACAACAGATGCTTTTATCCTAAGCGGCTTGCAAGTGAGGATAAAAGAAGCACTTCAAATCACATTTTAAACTATAAGAAAGTGTCTGGTGCATATGGAGAGGAGCGAGTGTGTTTCCTATAGGTCAGGGATGTCCAAACTCAGTCCTGAAGGGCCGTGTCCTGCATAGTTTAGTTCCAACTTGCTTCAACACACCTCCCTGGAAGTTTCTAGTATAGCTAGAAAGAGCTTGATTAGCTGGTTCAGGTGTGTTTAATTGGGGCTGGAGCTAAAATATGCAGGGCACCGGCCCTCCAGGACCGAGTTTGGACACCCCTGCTATAGGTGGTCTGTCCAGCCCACTCACCTGTGTAATGCATACATAGGCACATTCTAAAAACATAGCGCTATATACTAGGGGTGTGACGAGATGCCTACTTCACAAGATGAGACACAAGATTGGGTTTACAAGAACGAGACGAGATTTTTACACTATTTTAAAGAAACCTGAAATAACCTTAGAGTTTAAATATTTTGCTAATATATGAATGGAAAATTTTTTTTTTTTTACTGTCACAAAATGGAAAACAATTTAGGTGTTTTTTTAATTAACTTGTAATGAATTTACTTCCATTTTTATGTATACAATTTCCATAATTATTCTCATAATTTTATGTATGCAATAGTTTTACAGTAGTTTAAATTGAATTTTATGCAATGAACATGCAAACACTGCAAAATATTTGTTAATATTTAAATAGAAAATAGCAAACTCTACTGACAGGCTTTTCTCCTATAGCATTTCAGAGTATTTACATTGCAGATCTTGATGGTCAATTCGGATTTTCTGACAGTGTCTGATTTTTTTTTTTATGACCTGCTTACATTTATCATCTTTTAAATGTGACTCGTACACAATTGGCTGCAATTACACAGCACACGGCAAAAGGCGCAATGACCAGAAAAAAAAAAAACGGGCGCTGACTAACAGCTGATAATAAAATGCTCTTTTTTTTTCTCCATTCCTGTATTTATTCAGTTCGCATGGTTTAATTTTTTATTTTCTTCTTGACAAGTTGTTTTGCTGTAAATTATGACAAAAAACATTCTTATTTTGCAATTTTCTTTTAACTTAGGCCTTTTTAAACCAGTAGGCATCTTAATGTAATGTCCATGGTTTGATTTTTGCACGTGATGTATGCAACAGTATTATTTTATGTTGGTTACGTGGCGGATGGTGTGCTCTCTTTCTCTCTCCTGAACATGCTTAAACACTTGTGCTACATCACACATATAAAAGCTTTTTTAGTCTCTGTGTGGAATTTGGTCACTTGAACCAGGAAAAGAAAACGTCCACTTTTCACGTACAGCATAAGCGTGTTTGGTAATGATGAATGATGTGTTGAGTCTCCAGCAGTTCAGCATGTGTGTGCGCACTTAGAGATGTGTGTAGGTGCAGAGAATATTGTGTCAAACAGCTGTGTGGACTGTCCTATCACTAAATGCGGCTAAAAGTCCTACACGATGGTAGCCTAATAGTTTGATTTTGGTGTTTACATATATGTACTGCACTTCAATAATGCGACTTTCAGCACATCTAAAGTGACATTCCATTACGTGGTAATGTCCATGGTTAATTTGAGTGGCTATAGTTGCAGCCTCTGCTTGGACATGAATTATGCAGCAGCCTTTGGCCGGTGAGAAAAAAAAGCGGTTACTTCACACCTGCCCGCCCAACCGAGTGGCATGTGCAACACAGAGCCCAGCCTTACCAGGTGTGTGCAAAGCACTTGATTTGCGGTTTAAATTCAATCCAGCTTCTAATCTTCAATGCTAATTTTACCCTCTCGCTCCAGCATGATAGCATCTACTCACAAGACAACTTTTCACCTCAACGAGAAATCTTATCATGATTTAATTTCGTGAGATGTCGTCCAACGAGATCTTGTCACACCCCTACTATATAAGTTTCTGGAGATTGTGAATTATGTAGCCAGAAGTATGCATGGCTGCATTTCATTTTCGTCGTTTGTTTTTGCGCTTACCAGCTGATCGCTTACCTCCGTATGGACGGCTTTCCCGGTTACCAGTGTGTCCAGTTAGCTCGCCATGTAAGGACTTGAGACACAGAGGAGTTGATCATGACGACGAGGTTCAAGTCTGGCGAAGAACGATTCCAGAAAGCAATAACACACAAACAGAATCCAAAAAAATAAATAAACAAGTAAATAACAGTGTCAGAATGAGGTAAAATCTGAAAATGCTTTGCTTTTTAAAATTGTAGTTTGGGTTTAGGGAAGTGGGTGGCGGGTCAATTGGTGCTTTTGAAAATACTATTGGTTGGGTTTAGGGAAGGAGGAGGGTGGGTCAGTCATTCAGTCAGTTAACAGCGGCCTCTGGTGGATTTACGTGAGAACAGGCCAGAATGGCTTTCGTGAGAGAAATTTGAGATCTCAAAAAGCATACACAGCGTCCTCTGGTGGATTTGTGAAAACAAAAACGGCAAAAAAACATAGCTCCTGGGACGTATTTGGTGCTCTCCGGAAATGTATATAGAGGAACGTTTTCAGAATGAGCCTAGGTTGGCACACTTGGAATTGCAATCAGAATTTTATCCCAGGAACATGGAGAGTTTATAAGAAACTGTCTGGTGCATATGGAGAGGAAAGGGTGCATCTCCCATGTGTGATCTAAAGTAATTTTTTTCTGAAAAGAAAGAGTTGACTCAAAGTCATTTAAATCATCTTTATGAGTCATAAAAGTCATTTTCAAAATAGATCCCAAGACTTTCATGTTGACATCAACATTAGCAAAGAGCCTGCCCTTTTGTTGCATACAGATCCAGGATATCATTATGTCAAGAAGATGCAGTGCTCTGCACTCTGAGGGAATTTTTTACTTTGACTAAAGTTCATTTTTACATCAAAACTAAAGCAGTGAAACTCCAACCTTGTTTTGTACCATTTTACTAATAAATGCTATAAAGTACAGCAACCTAAAAGCATTTCATATTCACAGGCTGGATGTTACTGTAGAAAGATTCAACGATATTTTTGTATATTTAATTGAAGAATGCTTATTTGTCAAAGCCAGGCTTGAACTGATAAGGTAAAACTGAAGCCATAGTGTCTGTATATACTAGTATTAAATCTTCAACCCTTGATAAGCTGTATCCAGTAATTGTGAAAGGTGTTCCCTTTCCAGTCTGCATGGTGTAGACCATTAACATTAGTCAGGGTCTTTATGACCAATCATGAAGTTTAGCATCACACAAATGCGGGGTTGTTGTTTTTTTTGAGTGACTCATTTGGTTAATCAAATAAGGTAAAACTAAATCCACATTATAAGAAAAAATTTAAATGGTTTTGACTGCTCAAATGTCAATCTGTTCTTGAGGACTCTCAACACCAAAATATGAACTTTTACTAATCTATATAGGGGCACTTTAATGTGAGAGGTCAGGAGAATGACCAGTCGAGTTCAACTCGTGGATTAGCAACAGTAACACAAAAAAGCCACACTAAAGGCCTGAAAAAGAGCATCTCTGAACAAACTACATCAATCGATGAGGTTTTTTGACAGTTTTACCAACTGAGCACTGTTTTAACAGCAGTCTAGTTGCTGACCATGGCCATCTCTTTATGACCACAGTGTACATCTTGCTATCCTCTCAAATTGGTTTCTTGAACATGACCAAGTGTACTATACTAATGGCCACCACAGTCATCTTTCATGACTTTCACAAGTCTCCTTCATATAGAGTGCTTTTGGCATGTGCTAGAGCAATCATGGATGTGCACCTGACAAATCTGCAGAAACTATGCCATACTGGCATGTCAAATAGAGCAAAATCTCCAAGGGGTGTTTTCAACTGATAGTTAAATCTGTTGCAAAAATTAATAGGCTCTTAAGGCAAAGTGTGTACTGCACCACATGTGCATTTACTGATGGTAATTTGAATAGGGTCTGACTGGGTCCACATGCAAGCTGAGACTGCATGGAATGCTTTTAATGCGTACACCTAACACTGCACCTAACCCTCACAGTGATGTTGCATATGCAAATTTGCAGCAAGATGCTATTGCTTAATTATAGTCTAAAGCAAGTATTATTGATGGATTTGATGTTTGGAAAATAAACTAGATACTTGAGTTTGTGCACAGACATTATTTCCAACAAACTGAAAGTTTCTGAGTTTGGCCAACAATAATACATCATCCCAGTAGCAGTGGAGTTCCAAATTATAGAACCTACATTTTTTTATATTTCAAGGTCACTGTTGAGTTGTATTTAATTAAATATTTGAAAAATAACACTAATCAAAATTGGAAAGCTCTTTCAGATTCTCCCAGTAATTGGTGTTGATCTGCACTTGGTCACTCCCTTAAAAATTGGACAAACCCTAATTTACCTGGCAGCCTTATTTTCCAGTTTTCACTGGTTTTATAAGATGGTGAACCTTTCTAGAATGACTGAAATCCTCTAACTGCCGGTTGTCCAGATTATGACCCAGATGATGGTCTCTTGATGCCAAAACGACATCAAATTATCATCAAGCATGACACCAAAAATGTTAATCAAATTGATGTCAAAACCTTGATGTCCATTTGACGACCAAAATAACAACACAAAAATATATAAAATTAGAAAAAAAAAGATTCATCTGAAAGCTTCAGTTCCAAATAACGAATTGGATTTTTTTTATTCCTATAATGCATGTAAACTATCTTGATGTCAAAATGACATATTGGTGTCAAAAAACACATTAAAAATTGATTACAAGGCTTTTATGTTTTTTGACGTTACCTTAACATAAAGGCACCCATTGGGTAATCTTTCAGTCATTGCAAGAAAAGTTGATCCTTCCAAATTTGCAATTTCAAGAACAACATCTTTACAATGTTATTAAAAGTCCCCCCAAATAAGACCTGAGAAGACAATATGGAGAATCTCAATAAGTAATCTCAATTAAACACTGCAGATGGAATTGTTCACCAGTTTAGCTCTGTATCTGGACATACAGTGCCTCAAGAGAATTTTGACTGAAAGCAAAAGACACAAAAAAACTCCCATACTCTAGCAGCTAGCTCTTAATTCTCTGAGCACTAAAAGTTCCTAATAATTAGCACTTCCTGTGTGTATTGCCTCTTCGTTTTGACTTGCTGAATGTCTCCTCAATAGTAAGCTTTGGACAAAAGTGTCTGCCAAATTACTACCCAGCAGGCACACAACATCATAAGACATTTTAATATTAGGTTAGATTTAAGTCATGACGTCTGGTAACCAAAATTCAATGTCTAGCCAGCATCTAAGGACATTATTTTGATGTGTAATAACAATGTCAAATTACATGGATATTTGGTTGATTTTAGGTTGTGTTGGAAAGTGACCAAAATCCAACATCTGATAGATATCATAGTGGTAACATCCACACAACGTCAAGGTGTAACTTGATTAGACATTGATATTTGGTTGATTTTAGGTTTAACATTGACGTTGGCCTGACGTTGGGTTCTGACATCAACCCGATTTTCATTTCCAAACAAAATCCAACATCCCCACAACATTGGGGTACAATAGATATATACACTAGATATCACATAGGGACCCTGAGCATGCATCAATAGCGCCGCCACATTTGTACAGTGCTCTCAGGACAAAAGTCATTCAATGGCACTAGACAAGACAGTGTGCCAATGTGAAGATGCTGGACTTTAGCGCTGTGTACGGGTTTAGTAACGAACAAACAAAGAAAACAAAGCACAAAGGCAGAACATTTCATAGGTAAGATTTGGTTTTTGTATGTTATGAACTTTTGTGCTTAACAAGTAACGTTATTGATGATAATACAGTCATCTACTGCATTCAACATAAGGTAAAAGAGAATCAACTCACTCTAAATTCTAGGCTTATACCAGTTTTGTTGAATAAAATAAGCAAACAATGTTATAAAATATATAACAACAAGATGCTGCTGTGCTAGAAACTTGTCGGCTAAGTGAACGAGTCATTCGGATTCATTCACAAACGAAACGCTCCCTCCGTCAGAATGAGAAGTGAAAGCAGGAGAAGGAGTGTGTTTCAAGACCAAGTTAAACAGAGAGGGAGGACAATACATTTCCACGCACACAAACACACACTATTTGTCAGGAATGCCCATGCGGTCACATCCATCAATGTAAGTGATGTAAAATTATAATTTTTCGTAATTGAAAAAAATATTTGCATATTGACCAGCGGGAAAACTCCGGATCATAGATATATGTGTATATGTGTATATCTCTGGCTCTGGATGACCTCACTCCTCCACTGCACCTTGGTCCTGCATTCATTTCAAAGGAGCTGTACTAAAATGGCGGCTCTATTGACGCATTCCTTCCAATAGACAACAGCAGGGTAGACGACATCTAATGTATATATCTTTTTTTTTATTTATTTTTTTGCATTAGTAATTTACAAATACAGCAAAAACAGGCAACAAACTAAAATTCCAAAGATAATTGCAATAAAAAATAAATTAATTAATTTAAAAAAATAACAAAAACACATGGAAGACATTCATAAGACGCCAAAAACAGATTCATAATAGCTTACAATAGACTGAGCTTTTAAATTTTTAGTTTTGAGAGACTTCATTAACAGAATAAGTTCGTTGACAAAAACCTTGTATAAAGGAGATTTTGAAAGCCTACATTTGTGGATAAAGAATTTACCATTTTAAATAATAAAATTAACAAAATTGTTAATTTGTTTATCACCATTTTCAAAATAACAAAAAATTTCTTTTGCATTCAATGTCATCAACATATTATTCTTTGCAGAATAATCAGAAAAACTTGTCTTTCCAAAACAATTGCACACTCTGACAATCAACAAATAAGTGACATAATGATTCCTCACTGTTTTTACAAAATGAGCATTCTTTCTCGATGTCTAAAAATTTGAAAAGGAACACGTTGGTTGGGTATACTTTGTAAAATCTTTAAATGAGTTTCTCTCACTTTATTTGAAATGCAAAATTGGTATGGTAGTAGCCATGCTTTTCTCTAATTGACCTCCCATAATAAAGAATTCCAATAAAATTTCCCTCTTGGAATAACTCTATTTTTATCATTAAATACTTGCCTTATGTCTTTATTAGTACATTTTTTGTCAAATATATTTTTACCATTTATCAGGAAATTACATTCTTTATTTTCTATCTTATAATAGGTCAGATGACTGCACATTAAACTAACGAGTCCCGAGGGGATAGCTTTGATCACTGTCGAAAATTCTTTAGATTGAACAGGAAAATTGAACTTAGATAAAAATGATTCATATGAATAGATCCTTAAAGATGAATCAAATAAATCACTTACATGTTCCAACCATTTCTCCAGAAATAGACTTTCCTTTAACAGTAATCAATTCGTTATTCCAAATTTTCATTCTGTGAGGAGAAAAATAATGCACAAAGCAGAGTTTCTAATGTATCTAGGCCTATGTTGGGTACAACATCAATATGACGTCATGTTGACGTCCTGTGCCTGCAGGTTAAATGTAAATGTAATAATGTAAATGAAAGCACTATAGTGACCAAACCTTCATAAGCAGAAATAATTAAAATAACCATTGCTGAGGAGCCTGTTTTGTGGAAGGAGAATTGGTGTAAACCACACTTTAGTGATCAAAGCAAGTTTAATTTATTTGGCTCCAAGTGAAATATTTCGTTTGGAGACATACTGGAGAAAGAGTAGCCAATAGTGATATCTTTGAGAGACTAGCGATTTAGAGCAAGAGCCTCTACAACAGAAAATCTTTCACATTTTAAGCAATGAGGATCGAATTATTTGTGTTTATGTGTTCTCTACTTTCGATCTCCAACTTTGTATGACCTGCTTCGACGAGCTTGTCCTGAGTGAAAGAACCCTTACCAGTAATGAACTGCTGACCTCTACTGGTCACATTGTGTAAATAGCAGATACTGAACTGTGCTTCTGTAGGTGGGATCTTGGCTGGGATTCACGCTCATGACCCAGTGTGTGCCTGTCTTGTTTTTCACTGTGGTGGGATTCATCCAAATGACGGTCTGGGCCAAAGGAAAGCATCGCAGCTACCTGAAGGAGTTCAAGGAGTATCCCACACTGCGCTCACCAATCCTGCCCTTCGTCCTGTAGCACTGACAGGAGCTAGATGTTTTTAAATCAAATAAAAATCAGTATATACAGCAAGTCTTAATATATTGATGTATGAAAAACTGACTGTAGCACATTGAGACACTCTAATGTATTTATGACAGGTCATTCTATTTTAATAGCCACACATGATGAAATGACTAATGCCAAAAAGCGAATTAAAGGATACTGTTCTTTTATCTTGAGCTAAATTTATTTTCATGACTGACTGATGTGAAATTTGATGCATTTTCTGTAGCCAATATTTATCATGTACCTTATTTGATTACTACATTTCCATGTATTACATCTGAAGTTTGTCCATCAACCTGTTAAAACACATAAGGCTGTATGTAAAACATATAACATCATTATATTTTGCTATAAAAACAACCCCTTTAAAAACTGTCAAGAGTTTTGCATTGCTACATTCTGAAAATCAAGCAAATAAACATGTAAATGTAAAGAGAATCCCATTTCTGAATATTTATATTACAAAATAATAATTAAAAAAGGTACACTATAAAATATTATACACTACTAATAATGTTCAAAGGTTAAATGATGATCTTCTGTACACCAAGCCTGCATTTATTTGATTAAAAGTACATTCATTCATTTTCTTTTCGGCTTAGTCCCTTTATTAATCTGGGGTCGCCACAGCGGAATGAACTGCCAACTTATCCAGCACATGTTTTACGCAGCGGATGCCCTTCCAGCTGCAAACCAACAATGGGAAACACACACTTTTGCACACTCTTACATACACTACACTACACTACAGCTTATTCAGTTCACCAGTACCGCCTGTACCTTTGTGGGGGAAAACAAAGCACCCAGAGGAAACCCACGCGAACATGGGAAGAACATGCAAACTCCACACAGAAATGCCAACTGACCCAGCCGGGGCTCGAACCAGTGACCTTCTTGCTGTGATTGTGCTACCCACTGCGCCACCATGCTGCCCCTCAAAAGTACAGTAAAACCAAAATATTGTTTAATATTTTTAATGAATGATGAAATAAAAAAGGAACTATACAGTTATACTGTCCAATTACTTTTGGAACCTTAACAAGTGGAAGGCACATATACAAACTGTTGTAATTCCTACAGCGTTTACCTAATTTGGATGTAAATACCCTCAAATTAAAGCTGACAGTCTGCAGTTAAAACACATCTTGTTCATTTCATTTCAAATCCATTGTGTTGGTGTATAGACCCAAAAATGTTAGAATTGTGTCAATGTCCTAATATTTATGGACCTAACTGTATTTTTTTTTTATTTTAATAATATTCTTAAACACTCATTTTATATAGAGTTTTATATAGTGCTGTCGCCTCACAGCAAAAAGGTCGCTGGTTCGAGCCTCGGCTGGGTCAGTTGACGTTTCTGTGTGGAGTTTGCATGTTCTCCCTGCGTTTGCGTGGGTTTCCTCCGGGTGCTCCGGTTTCCCCCACAGTCCAAAGACATGCAGTACAGGTGAATTGGGTAGGCTAAATTGCCTGTAGTGTATGAGTGTGTGTGGATGCTTCCCAGAGATGGGTTGTGGCTGGAAGGGCATCCGCTACGTAAAATTGTGCTGCATAATTTGGCGGTTCATTCCGCTGTGGCGACCCCGAATAAATAAAGGGACTAAGCTGAAAAGAAAATGAATGAATGAATGACTTATTTTATATACAGAAAATATTCCTGTGAGGTCAAAACTGAATTTTCAGCCTCTAATCTCTCCTTCTGTCTTGATCCTTCAGAAATCCCTTTAGTATTATTATTTAATGATTTAATAATTCATTAATAATTCATTTAATATCAGATATTAATTGCTACTCAGTTGATAATAATAGCTCATTTTTTTATGCAAAGTTTAGCACGAATCATAACCAGTTATGTTTCGTTCTCTGCATCCAGTATGAACACTTCTTTTTTCAGTGCTGGAATCAAATACAGGGTGCCCACTTAATAATATTTTTATTTTTGATATAAGCCAAATATTAAAATCCCTGACTATAACTGACTAAAAAGCTGAATTTCCATGACCTATAATGAAAAAGGCGGCAGTTTTGCTCACACATTAAAAACAATGTTAAAATAATGCGTTAAAATAATGCGCTAACATAATATTCAAAAAGTTTGAGCTCAAATACCATTTTCATGACTTTTCCAAGCACTATGAAAACAACAATGGATTATTTACCACAGATATATTGAAAAAAGCACTACCTCGATCTCGAAAAATGCTGATGATAAACGCAAAAGAAGTGTCCCGGTGTGTACGAGCCTTCAGGCTGTTGATGTTGCCATCCACTCTGCAGATCTCTCGCACGCCCCCAAACTGAATGTAACCCCAAACCATGATTTTTCGTTCACCAAACTTGACTGATTTCTGTGAGAATCTTGGGTCCATGCGGGTTCCAATAGGTCAATAGAAAAATCTACCTTCTGCCACTGCGCCAAATGATCAACTAGAAGTTACAACTGGGATCGACAACAAGACTTTTGTCAGGTAATGTGTGTGCATGTATGTATAAATATATATATCATTCCCTGACTTTCAATGTTTGTGTCAAACCTCCTAAAATCCCATGATATTGCAGAAATTCTTTGACCTGAAAGCATCAGTAACTGGCAGCATGTTTGGAGTTTGGCCGCTGCTGCTGCACATAGCAAAAAAGATAAATACCACAAGTTACAGTTTCTTAAACTGGAATTTATTTCCTAACATTGCACGTCCATTTTAAGACTGCAGTAAAACATTACTGAACATTTAATCGGACACAAACAAGTTTATATAATATTGCGACACTTGTCAATTATATCCGACGACAGAAGAGAAAAAACAGAAGGAAAAAAACACTGGCGAATGAAAAGCTCCACCACTGAAAAAATAAAATAATAACACTTCTACGCAGACAAATGGTCCCATCAGCCCTGTGAGGGATGGACAGACGGACACAGCGAGACTGTAGGGCTGAAACACGTCCTCACCAGGAAGAAGAGCAGGTCAGATGAGGAGGATTGTGCAAATCGAGTCTGAAAGAGTTAAATTCCTCTGCTGTGAGGATTGAGTCTGTATTCACGGAGAGCTAGCACTAGGAGGAGAAGAGACGCCCGTCCTCCTGAAAGTGGGTTCTCTGCAGTACCTTCACGTGGTTCTCGTAGATTTTGAGTGCGGGACCGAGTCTGATCGACAGACCAGTCAAAACATCGCTGCGCTGCATCAGCAGTAAAGACTTGCCATCTATTTCCTGTTGAGAAAATAAAAAAAAGACACAAAGATTAGTGGAGATCTGCTGTATTGATTAGTGAGATTTAAAGGGATAGTTCATCCAAAAAATTAATAATTACTCTATATACACTACCCTCAGGTGGTTTCAGACATTTCTTTCGTCTGTTGAACACTAAAGAAGATATTTTTTGGAAACATGTAACTATTGAAGTCATTGGTTATAGGCAGTGCTTAATTTGTGAATTGCGAGGTTTCGGAACAGATCAGGGTAACAGATCCGGCATGTTACCTGAGGATGGAGAGGTGTCACGCACGAAAGTGGGGTACGTGGAACAGCGGAGGGGGGAGAAGGTCAGTTGAGGAGGGGGATCGATAAAATGAGGTGCCAGATCAGATTTTAGAGGTGCCGGATCCGGATCTGGTGTGTTCCAGCACAAATTAAGCCCTGGTTATAGGTTTCCAGCTTTCTTGGAAACATATAGGAGAAACCCCCCTGCACTCCCCCCACTCACCATCATGAACAGCACTGTGGCTGCAGTAGAGTCATTCAGGTTCCTGGGCACCACCATCTCTCAGGATCTGAAGTGGGACATTCACATAGACTATTGTGAAGAAAGCCCAGCAGAGACTGTACTTCCTTCGTCAGCTGAGAAAGTTCAACCTGCCACAGGAGCTGCTCGTACAGTTCTACTCAGCTGTCATCCAATCCATCCTCTGCACTTCAATCACCGTCTGGTTCAGCTCAGCTGCCAAAACTGACCTCCGTAGACTACAGCGAATAGTCAGGACTGCTGAACGAATCACTGGCACTACCTTTTCTACACTTCAAGAACTGTTCTCTTCCAGAGTGAGTAAAAGGTCTTACAAAATTACTCTGGACGCCTCGCACCCAGCACACTACCTGTTCGAACTGTTACCGTCAAGTCAGCACTACAGAGCACCAAGCACAAAAACAGATAGACACAGGAAGTTTCTTTCCTCAGGCCATCTACCTCATGAACAGTTAAATATTCTCCAACTGGGCAATAAATGTGCAATACTTTCTCATACGCACTTGTACACAGCACCTTATAACCTGCATGTCCACAACATATCTGTACATACAACTCAACATCCAGATAGTTTTGGCTTACAGCATCTCTGTTTAATGTTTAATGTTTATCTCCTTTTTCTTTTCTCATATTTAATTTTGTGTTGTCACTTGTCACTTTATGTACACTGGAAGCTTCTGTTGCCAAAACAAATTCCTTGTGTGTGTGAAGCACACTTGGTAATAAAACTGATTCTGATTCTGATATTTTTTTAGATGTTCAATAGGAAAAAGGAAGCCAAACAGGAACAAGGTCTGATTTATGTTGAAAATGAATACTTTTATTTAAAAGTGCAGTATGTAAGTTTGACACCCAGTAGTTGAACTAGGACCCCTGGTTCAAAACACATGCAAGTGCAGGTTGCCAGATTGACAACATCAACAAAGTGCCTGACTATCGAGCCTAATGGCTGATTTAAGTTGTGTTCTAAATAAAACGCACACAACAGAAGAAATATTTTCCATATTAAAAGGAGTTTTTGTTCTAACCAACACCTGAAATTTATAAATTAGAAACGTCTTCTATTTCTTGCAGCTGAACAACAGAAAACTGACAATGATCACCTCATGTTTTATTCAGTGTTATATGCTAATAATGTGAGTTTGAATGCCATTTTACATGACATTAATTGCCATATACCAAAAGCAGTAGCAGATAGTTCACCTCAGATCTTGAAAATAAAAGAAACCGTTTAAAATGGAACTTTAGAACTGTGACTCAGTGCAAGCCAACACATATCAGAGATTTAGTATGTTCATAAATAAATGTTAAGGAGGTTTAATATGTATTAATTAGGCTATAAACCTTACCATTTCGTTGGAGTGCAGTAAGTGCACTGTGCTGTGCTTCTGATTGGCTGTATTTACATTTCTGTCATGAAAGTCTAGTTAAACAGCCAAATTGCTTATCACTGCAAATCTCTGCTCACCTAACGTTTACATTCATAATATTTATATTATATGCTAATTAATAACCACTTCATTTGAAACTCTGAATCTGCATCTCATTTATGGGCTGTTACTGTCCACCGGAGGTTGCATTTTGGTCACGGATGCATGCTTTGAGAGCCTTCCTTACTGACTATGCTGTTTTCCACCAAAGCAACAAGGGGTGCTAAAATATAATTGGCTAAACTGGCAGTGGGTGGGTTAAAATAACCAAAATAAAGATAGCCGTTTAAAGCAGAATACCTGATTTCAGCATTGTTTTTCAGATAAACAAGTATGTTCACTTAGCATGGTTCTTAAATATCTACAAACATTATTACGGTATATTTATGCTTTAGAAGAGTCAAAAACCTTAACTCAGCACTTTTAACAATGACCCATTATTGTTGATCAAAAGTGATGTGATGGCACAACATGTTTTACTTCAAATAAATATTGTATAATTACTTTTTTACTAGAAACAGCTCACTTATGTCCAACAGAACAAAGACACTCCTAAAGGTTTAAAACAAGACTGTGTGTGATGACAAAATCTTCATTTTTGGGTAAACTAACCCTTTAAGAATTAATTTCTATTAGGAAAGTCATTTGCTGCGTCCCAATCCGCATACTATCCATCCTAAATAGTATTTAAAAATAGAACTAGTATGTCCCAAATCATAGTATGTCAAAACGAGTATGCCAAAGGTTCCCGGATGGTTTACAATTTCCGGTCAATATGTTGTGTAGAAGCATCCATACTCTTAACCACTGATATTGCCCACAGTGCATTGCGCGTTGGATGTGAAATCGATTAGAACTACAAACACGGGTGAAAAGTGTAAACAAACTACAAACATAACGGCGAGACCAACCGAGTTCAAGTAGAGACTTCAATAAAGATATTTGTATGACTGGTAATTAATATCTTGCCCACTGGAAAATATTTAAATCACGTTTTCTGTGTTACATTTCATCTGCAACAACAATTACTGAACTTATATAAAGACGCGTTTAGACATTAACATCTGAATGCATAAATATTTAAACACCTGAGGAGATTTCTCTGCATGAAAGACTCTTGAATTGCAGATTAACCTGCTGCTGCTTCTCCAAAAAGGTAGGAAATTAAATACGACAGATATGTGGACGAAGTGTGGAGGATTGACAGGCCTCATAACTAAGCAACATAGCGATCTGTTAATGAAGTAGTAGTGTGTCCCAAAGCTTGCATACTCTTCTGTTACACACTCAAAAATATGTATTTTTCCTTCACAAAAAAGTACATACTTTTAGGGCGTAGTATAAGTATGCGGATTAGGACGCAGCAACGTTTTTTTTTTGCTTTTTTGTATACGTTATCCTAAAAATATCATGGACAGAAACCTTGCACGCGGATTCTGATGTGAATTAAAATAATAATAATAATAATTAGTGGTGTAACGAATCACAAATCCCATGGCTCAGATCACATAATGTTTTAAAGTCACGGAAGGCACCATTTTTCGAATTAGCCAAAAAGGGGAGGAGACAAATGTAATTTGCTTTCCATTTATTACAAAAACAGTACTGCAAAAAAACTTTGTTTTTAACAAACAGAATTTAGAACCTGTAATTTTATTAAAAATAAAATGAAGAAATAATCAGCTGAATAAAAATAAATTGTAAAATATTCAGTACAAAAAAAAACTCAGTTACCACTGTTGCTGATAACGCTAAATGTAGAATGTAACATTATAATTTGTACAACCCATATTTATTTTTAGTCTCATTTTAATAAATGATTCAGTTATTTACTCATAAAACTTCATGTTTCATTGCTAGATGGATCATTTTTGAAGAATTATTCTTCAAAAATGATTTATATATATTGTATATATTGTCCTCACCTAATGGTGAAATAATGTAATTGCTGCCTACAACTTTAATTTTTGAGTGACGTTAAATGCATTTTAATGCTAACCATAAACATCAGTGGTTATATCTAAACTATAAACTGTTATTCCAATACGTCTGTGTTATTTGACTGTTTGCAACACTTCATGACTAACTCTAAAGACTGAATCTTTCTTGATTTTTGCGTTTTTCAAACCCAGATTTGAATGCAGCGATTCAAAGGATGAATAAACATATGTAAATCACCAACATTTACAATTTATGTTGCATGAGTGTTGAGATCCCGATCTTTTAATGATTTATCATGCAGCTTACACTGAATGCATTAATGCAAGCTAAACAAGTAGTACCAGAAAACACCTTTAATAACCTAAGAAACCCACCACATCCCAAATAACCTACCACAACTTCTTCCATCATTATTATATTTTACAGGAAATCCTAAATGCTTTTATAGATGTGATTTAAATGACGTAAGAGGCGATCTCTCTGCAATCGTTGGAAATTTAGGATTATCTACAAGTAAAACAATGTATTAATACACAGGTCTCTTGTGTTCCGAACTGTGGGTTGTGATCCATAGGAATCACAGATCAGCCATGATCTGTTAAACCTCTAATAATAATTATGAACTATTAAAAATAGAAAAAACAAAACCTTATAATTTTTTTAATTTGGTATCAAATTGAATTACAATAAGCCAATGGTCTCAATCTCAATTCCTGGAGGGCCGCAGTTCTTCACAGTTTAGCTCCAACCAGCTCCAACTCACACCTGCTTAATAGTCTCTAATAGTCTTGAACACCTTGATTATTTGGATCAGCTGTGTTTGATTAGGGTTGGAGCAAAACTGTGCAGATCTGCGGCCCTCCAGAAATCGAGTTTGAGACCTATGTCATAAGCCAAGGAATCATGGACAATTAGAAATTTGATTCCACTTATGGTTAAAAGATTGTTAGCATTTCAAAATTGCAACTTTGAACAAGTGGTGGCGCTAGAGAGTTTGAGTGCAGAGGTGTCCAAACTCAGTCCTGGAGGGCCTGCTAAGTTTAGCTCCAACTTGCTTCTACACACTGCCAGGAGGTTTCTAGTATGTCTAGTACAGGGGTGTCCAAACTCGGTTCTGGAGGGCTGGTATCCTGCTGAGTTGACCTCCAACTTGCTTCAACACATCTGCCAGGAAGTTTCTTGTATATCTAGTAAGAGCTGGTTCAGATTAGCTGGTTCAGGTGTGTCTGATTAGGGTTGGAGCTAAACTCTCTAGGACACTGGCCCTCCAGGACCAAGTTTCCACAACTCTGGTCTAGTAAGACCTTGATTAGCTGGTTCAGGTGTGTCTGATTAAGGTTGGAGCTAAACTCTCTTGGACACTGGCCCTCCAGTACCAAGTTTGGACACCCCTGGTCTAGTAAGAGCTTGATTAGCTGGTTCAGGTGTGTTTGATTTGGGTTGGAGCTAAACTCTCCAGGACACTGCCCCTCCAGGACCAAAGTTTGGACACCCCTGAGTTAGAGGGTCCAAATTTGCTGTGGTTAATAAAGTGGTTGTTCTCTATCAGCTTGGCCCCTAATAATAATAATAATAATAATAATAATAATAATAATAATAATAATAATAAATTACAAATCAATACAAAATGGCATCTGTGAGATTTTTTGTCTTCTCTCTTAAAAAAAAAGAATCAGGAAATATTGGGTCCTTTCTATCCTTATTAGATTGTGCAGAGAGGAAGGAGAGCTCAGCTCCTTATCACAGAGCTGTGGGATGATCCCGAGAGATTCAAAGTTTATTTCAGGTTGTCAGTGGCTCAGTTTGATACTGGAGACAAGCTGCTCCACAATCATCTGCCACAATCTGCCTTTATATGCCTTTTGGCTTTCACTTGTACAATGGCTCACAATTGTCAAAACACCTCTCAAAATGCTTGCTGTGGATGTGAAAAACGCAGAAAAACCAACCACGTAAATCAAACCCGATCCAATTTTTTTTTATGACAGATTAAAGTTTCGGAGGCAGTGTGTCAACCTGACTAACACAATGTGAGGTCATATTGTGGATAAAAATTTTGGATGTAAATCATTTTGTTTCTGTTCGTTTCGTGTTCAGAAATGTCAGGTGTGTTTTACTTAAGGACTAACCTGTGTCCTGAAAGCCAGCGCCTGCTCAGGGAAGCCCACAGACGTGAAGTATCTGGCCACATCAGCCACGCTCCACAGCAGAGGGTCCTGGCTGATCTCTTCTTTCACCACATCACTGACAATCAACAGATACACACCACCTTTGTGTCATAAAACCTGTAAACTCGGAGAAGTGCTGGGAAACTTTTCACTATTCTGCTTGATGCCAAAGAAAGGTGGCATTAAGAAAACATCTACTCTTCTCTCTTGAATAGAGTCTGAGCAAAATTTTTTAACTGAAGATGGCTCCCTTGACCCTTGAGTTTTTATCAGCAGGTGGCACTCTAGGTTAGTTTTAAACAGCCGACATCTCTTTATGCTTTTTGTTATAATTTTAGCAACAGTCACTGGGCTAGGCACTAGACTCTAGGCTAGCTTTTAATCACCAGAGGGCATTCTGGGAAAAAATTTATCAGCAGATGGCGCTGTAGGCTTTTTTAACAAAAAATGGCACTCTAGGCTAGTGTTTAACAACAGATGGCACCGTAGACTAGTTTTTAACAGAAAACTGTGCTCTTGGCTAGTTTATACCAGCAAATAGTGCTGTAGGCTAGTTTGTAACAAAATATCTAGGCTAGTTTTTAACAGCAGATGGAGCTCTAGGCTAGTTTTTAACAGCAGATGATGCTCTAGGCTAGCTTTTAACAGCAGATGCCGCTCTAGGCTAGTTTTTAACAGCAGATGATGCTCTAGGCTAGTTTTTTTAAGCAGCAGATGGCGATCTAGGCTAGTTTTTAAATCCGCAGATAGCGCTCTAGGCTAGTCTTTAACTGCAGACGGCACTATATATATGCTAGTTATTAACTGCAGACGGCGCTCTAGGCTAGTTTTTAAATCAGCAAATGGGGCTCTAGGCTAGTTTTTAACTGCAGACGGCACTCTATGCTAGTTTTTAATAACAAGCACCACTCTAGGCTAGTTTTTAAATCAGCAGATGAAGCTCTAGGCTACTTTTTAACTGCAGACGGTACTCTATGCTAGTTTTAACAACAGTCAGTGCTATAGGCTAGTTTTTAAATCAGCAGATAGCGCTTTAGGCTAGGTTTTAACCGCAGATGGCACTCTATGCTAGTTTTTAATAACAGGCAGCACTCTAGGCTAGTTTAACAGCAGTCAGTAATCTAGGCTAGACTTTAAAACAGGCTCTAGGCTATTTTTCTATACTAGTTTTTAACAACAGGTGGTAATCTAGGCTAGTTTTTAACTGCACACTCAAATGCTTATGAGGAAGAGCACTTGTGCGTTTGGCTTAGTCCTGTAAGCTGACTTTAATTTCAAAACACTAATGTAAACACCTCACATTCTTAAATTTGCTTAAACTTTATAAATTTTTAATTTCAGGTTCCATTTCCCAGCCAGTTTAGAGTCGTCGTGGCCCTGGGCTATAACCACTGCCCAATCCACATAGCACCAACCGCTTAAGGCTGAATTTTTGAAGGAGAGTCCTTGCCCCAGTTGGAGGAGTTCAAGTATCTTGGGGTTTTGTTTATGAGTGAGGGAAAGATGAACATGACATTAGATGATGGATCAATCTATGTTCCTACTCTCAACCATGGTCATGAGCTTTGGCTCATAACCGAAAGAACAAGATCTCAAATACAAGCAGCTGAGTTTCATTTGCAGGTAGGGAGAAACTCGGAGTAGAGGCGCTGCTCCTTCACATTGAGAGAAGTCAGTTGAGTACACTCTGGATGGATGCCTCCTGAACGCCTACCTAGGGTGATGTTCCAGGCTTGTTCCATAGAGAGGAGATCTAGGGGAAGACCTAGGACATGCTGAGGTACTATGACTCTCTGCTTCCATTAAAACACCTTGGGATCCCCCAGAGGATCTGGAGGAAGTTTTTGGGGTGGAGAAGTCTGGCATTCCCTCCTGAGAGTGCTGTCCCCAGATGTGTGGAAAATAGTGGATAGATATTTCAGGTTCAAGTGGTATTTGTAAGGAGATGGATGCAAGTAAAGTATGGCTGTTTGTAAATCATACAGTGCCATCTGCAGTTGAAAACTAAGCTCAGAATCAATTCAAAAAAGAATAGTGATGCATTTTAAAAATCTTAGAATCTATTTATCCAATGATTTTCTGTCACAGCTTTAATCACTACCACTTTAAATCTCAATATTTTCAGTGTTCATTGCCAAATATATAAAAAATGCTGGCATTCACTTACTTTCCATTATTCATCTCTCCACTGTTTATGGTTTCTTCCTCGGTCACACTCTTCAGATCTTTATTGCAAATTTTACCTATTAAGGCCCAAATAACAGACAATGAGTTGACAAATAAAGAAATTAACTTTACTTGGGGCAAAAAAGCCACCACATTTAACAAAAATGAACAGTAAAATGTCATGGCACAATTAATCTTAATCAGATAACAGATTACAGTGATATGAAAATGACTGAATAGTGTTGACTGCAGTATATATATATATATATATATATATATATACACACACACACACATAGCAGAATCATTAGCCCCCCTGTTTATTTTTTCCCCAATTTCTGTTTAACAGAGAGAATATTTTTTTAACACATTTCTAAACAAAATAGTTTTAGTAACTCATCTCTAATAACTAATTTATTCTATCTTTGCCATGATGACAGTAAATAATATTTTACTAGATATTTTTCAAGACACTTCTATACAGCTTAAAGTGACATTTAAAGGCTTGACTAGGCAAATTAAGTTAACTAGGCAGGTTAGGGTAATTAGGCAAGCTATTGTATTGTTCTGTATTGTTCTGTAGACTATCAAAAAATTTGCTTAAAGTGGCTAATAATTTTGACCTTAAAATGGTTCTAAAAAAATAAAAACTGCTTTTATTCTAGCTGAAATAAAACAAATAAGACATTTTCAGAAAGAAAAACTATTATCAGACAAACTGTGACAATTTCCTTGCTCTGTTAAACATCATTTGGGAAATATAAAAAAAAAAAAAATCTAAGGGGGGCTAATAATTCTGACTTCAAATGTGTATATATATATATATATATATATATATATATA
>CAIGQZ010032901.1:1514924-1535281 GCA_903798205.1 Danio tinwini | reverse complement strand
GGCCCTCCAGAAACTGAGTTTGACACCTCTAATCTAAAGTAGTAAATAAAGATAAATAAATGTAAAAATTGTTAAGGTCAATATTATTAGCCCCTTTAAGTAATTATTATTTTTTGATTAGCTACAAAACAAACCACTGTTGTCCAATGACTTGCCTAATTAACCTAAATTGCCAGATTGACCTAATTAATATAGTGAAGCCTTTAAATTGCACTTTAAGCTTAATACTAGCATCTTGCAAAATAATTAGTAAAACAATATGTTTTGTCATCATGGGGCAAAGGCAAAATAAATTAGTTATTAAAACTTTTATATTTAAAAATGTGTTTAAAAAAGAGAATCTCACCATAAAACACAACTTGGGAAAAATGAAAAAAATTATTAATAAATTTAATAAACTAAAATTAATAAGCTCAAAATTTTAACAAATTCTATAAAATCAGTACAAATTATTATTACAATTATTACAATTTAAAAAAATAAATTGCTTATTAAAACTTTTTATTTAAAAATGTGTTTAAAAAAAACACAACTTGGGAAATAATTGAATAATTGGGAAATAATACAACTTTCTCAGGGGCACATTTTTCCTTAACTGTATACATTGCAATATAATTCTGCAGAATGCTTTAGATTAGGGGTGTCAAACTCAGTTCCTGGAGGGCCACAGCTCTGCACAGTTTAGTTACAATACTGCTCCAACACACTAAAGCTGCAGTCACACTGCACTTTTCTCCCTGTAGACTTCCATTCATATGCACGCAAATGCGTCAGACCGAAAACGCAAGTTTGTGCGACAAGTTTAGCAGTTCGCTGCATTGCAAAGTTCAAGCTTGGCGAACTCTGACCTGCGAAATCGCATCACTTGGCTGTGTGAGACCAATCGAGGATCAAAACATAACCTCTCTGTACAGAAATTTAAAACATGGAGCAATCGCTCGCTTTTTTTAATGTCTAATCATCTATTTAATCCCGCCCCTTTTCGCAGCACCATACGACAGAATTTCGCAAGCTCAAACTCTAGTGTGACCACAGCTCTACCTGTAGGTTTCAAACAAGCTTGAAAGACTTAATTAGTTTGATCAGGTGTGTTTATTTAGAGTTATAACTAAACTGTGCAGAGCTGTGGCCCTCCAGAAACTGAGTTTGACACCTGTGGTTTAGATCAGTGTTTCTCAACCACGTTCCTGGAGGACCACCAGCACAGCATGTTTTGGACGTCTCCTTTGTCTGTCACACCCATTACAGGTCTTTCAGTCTCTGCTAATCAGCTAATGATCTGAATCAGGTGTGTTTGGTTAAGGAGACAATGTTTAGACAAATTTTAGATGATAAAAAAGCTACTTATATTCCAAAAAAGAAACATAGACCCATTTATAAAGTATCTTACAGTGCTACAGAAATGATCCTGGAGGTCAATTTTGGCTCTAATCAAAAAACTAAAAAGTAATCAAATTTTTCTTCCTGCCTGGAAGTGAAAGTCAAAGCATCCTCACCCTCCTCGGTGTGATCAGAGACAGCATGAGAGCCTCCATCTGACTTCACCGCCTCGTCCTGAAGACAGACACACATGGTGAGACACGGAGGATCATGACAGATGTGCTGTGATTGAAGCGCAGGACGGATGTGCTTACCGGCGTGACGGTGCGCTCTGACATCAGCTCATCATGGGTGAGTGTGCTCTCCTCCGCCTGCGGCCCATCCTCCACTTTCAGAAACGGGAGACAGATGGCCTGCGGCTGCTGCACCAACACCACACAGCCTGCGGGTCACAATCAGACACATCGCAAGCTGAAATCTCTCCAGTCTCACACCTACACACACCAATTCCGATTAAACCTTCCGTTTCTGTTAGTCGTCTGTCACTAGTTAATAAAAAAAACGGGAGATTTTTTCAATTAAAGGTATTGCGAAGTGCTTTGAAATGTGAGTGTTTTTATTCAATGTTTGATGTAATTTCAACTGACCCATGAAAAGAGGGTGTGGCATAGAGTAGCTCCTCCCCTTAAAAAACAGTTAATAGCGTTTGGGTGTTTCAGTGAAAGTGGTTGAGCTCAAATAAATCAAATAAAAAGCAACTAAAAATCATCTTGAAGGGGGCGGGGCATGTCAAATACTAGAGAGCATTTGATTGGTCAAGATTTGACGAGAAATTGAAGTATGACATAAACAAAATGTATAGATCCATTTAAATGGAAGCAACAAACTGCAAGCTTTGGAAGTTTATATCAGTTTTAGAACTTCTAAATGTGAATTGTCACCATTTTGGAATACACTAGCTTATAGATATCCTTAAAACTGATACTAGCATCTAAAAACTTTATTTTGATTTCAAGGGATTTTTTTAGCCTGGGCATAAATATTAATTCTTTAATTTAATGAAGTATATAAGGTGGCCAATAGAGCTCAAATGCACTGCAAGTTAAGAAAACACCTGCAAATAGAAAAACGCATCTTCATGACAAACGCACACTAGTTCACACAAAACATTCAAATAGAAAAATGGGCTACAAATATCACAGACCTCAAGAACATCACAAAATATTTTTAAAAAATATTATCACAATAATGGTACATGGAATATCTAGGGGTGTCAAAATTAATTGTTTCTTCGATGCGATGCAGACATGGACAATTTATTATCGATTCATTAATAGATCATCACCGGTTATTACGTACTGATGTCATTTATATCATATGTGCTATGTAGCACGGTAGAATACTGGGTGTAACGGATCACGGTTGATCCCAATTCAAACCAGCGCAACATGAACAATAAATGATAATGATTTGCATGTTTATTAATCCTTTGAAGCGCTGCATTCAAATATGCATTTGAGAGATTCGGTTTTTACACTTTTCAGTTAGATACAAACAATTAAATAACACAGAAGTACTGGGAAAACAGTTTACAGTTCAGATATAAACACTGATGTTTAAATTAAAGATTAAAATCACTGTTAATAGAACTTGATGCTGGTAAATGTTGTAGCAATTACATTGTGTAACCAATGGCTGGCGACAAACAACTATCAAAATTGTCACTCGATAGGTTTTTAAAAATGATACAACTATAATAAAACCACGTTTTATGTGTGAATTGTTGAATCATTAATTGAAAATAAAGATATTTGTTGTACAAGATGTTAGATTTCTATATTTAGCATTATCAGTAGCAAAGATCATTTTTCGTATTGAATATTGTCCTTGTTTTCAGCTGGTTCTTTCTTAATTTTTTTTTTTATTAAAATTGCAAGTTCTGAGTTCTGTTTCTTAAAACCAATGGGTTTTGCAGTAATATTTTTGTATAAATGGAAAGCAATTGACATTTGTCTCCTCCCTTTTTTGCTGATGCGAGAAAATTATCCGATCCGTGAATCAAAAACCATAAAGTGATTACATTGTGTGATCACCGCTATTCACCTTATTCTCTGTGTACGAGCGACTGCAGCCATTTGAATCTTTTTGGCTTGAGACTTCTGGTCTCAGTTTCATTCATTTTTAGACGTTAAAAACAGATCGTTATGCTGCTTCATGTTGCAAGCTGATATTTTTTTATTATATAATTCTATTTTGACTGTATAGTCATGTAAACACTTGTTTGTAGAGCAAGTAGTTTGACCGTTTTCTGCCGTTCATTATTCCTTGTTATTTCTCCCATAGACAACTAAATCGGAAGTTCTAAAACTCTAAAAGTCACAAAAACGAGCGCACTTCTGCATTGAAGTATAAGGTCAATAGAATCCTATTCGAATGAGGCGAGGGAGAGTAATTAAAATGATCCAACTACTTAAAAGGCAGACAACTGTGCACAATTCACAGTCTTTCCCTGACACTGAAGTACAGCAGAACCAGGAGACACTATTTCACTGCTAGGGAGAAAATGAAAGCTCTCTCTCACACACTTTGGATCTTTGAACTGCTAGCAATTTTCTAAGGTAACTTTTCCTCTCCTCTATCGCTGTTAAAGCGATACTTGTGGATCCTGACACGAGTGTGTCTGTAGAGCGAGTTTTCTCCATGGCGACTATCATGAATCAGCTGTGATAATTCTATCACAAATCAGCAGCTGTGAAAGGGCAATGTGTGCTTTATTATGCGCATATAGACCGTTACTGTGTCACTCTTCAGTGAACAGCACTGACAGTTTTAGAGCCAATCACAATGACCAATCACAGGGAAAAAGCAAATGAGATAATATTTACATTTGTTTATTTGCTATACACACTCATGTTGTCTTCTGTGATTGTATTTGAGTTTTGTTTGAAACATTTAAAAAGTTTTCTTTGAGCAGGTAAAATTGGTGCAGTTCATATATCTGACTGCTTCTATTAAAGGACAAAATTACAAATAATATACTATATAAATATAATTATATTTAAAATAATTCTTGTGTTGTAAAGTAAAAAATATAATTGTGGATGGAAAGCATCGTCAATGCATCGTGATGCACCAAGATTTTGAATTGAACCGAATCGATGACATGATAATCGTAACCAAACTGTGTGATCAGTGTAGGTTCACACCCCTAGCAATATCCAGATCACAGAAAATTGCAATCAATGTAATTCATTTTTAGTGCCAACCATTTGTTTGCAACATGCATTATCCAAATCTGACCAATCAGATTGGGCCTTTACTATTTTTATCCCCACCTCTGCAGTAGGTGCTGTTGGGTGAACCTAGAGCTGAAAATAAACACTAATGATCGGAGACAAGAGAGGAAAATGACAACAGCCATTAAGAATTAAACGTTTTCAGTCATTCATGGTGTTTTAAAGTCTCAATGTTTCTTTTAGATTTAATTAGTTCAGAAAAAGATCTATTAAGTCTGTATTATTCTCTATTCTGGTTTAGTGCCAGCGGTGTTGACGGAAATCAGAGAATTTTTTGTTTATTTTAATATCCTGTTCATTGAATTCCTTGTTCATAATTATTAAGTCCTAATAATCTGAAGAAATGTTGAATTAATGACAATAATGCTAACTCTATTCAATTCAATTCAAGTTTATTTTTTGTATACTACTTTTTACAATAGTTATTGTTTTAAAGCAGCTTTACAACAGGTGCACATTATTGCTTTACAATCAAATTAAGTTAAAAAGTTACAATCAATTATAAGTTATTATATATAAACATAGTTACCCTGCAGTTTTATAGCATATAGGTAGGGCCAGACGGAACATGCGGACGTTTTTTGCAATTTCTGCTGAGAATTTTGGTAAAAATCTATAATTTTTTTCTATTATTATAGAATTATTTTGGGAGTCTCATAACTAAAACCTTAAAATGTGAAATATGTGTAATTTAAAAACGGAATAAATTCAGATTTACACACTTTTACTCAAGTAAATAAACTAAATTAATAATGGGCTAAAAATCTGCGGAAAATCTGCAGAATTCTGCGTGCGCAGATTCCGTGTGGGCCTACATATAGGTGATGTCTGTGTACATTTAATGAAGTCTATTTGTGTATTAAGTGTATGTATATTGTGTATTAAGTGACTCTGCATTATATATTGACCCGAAGATACTGTGTCCAAGGCCTGGTTTAAGAATGTATCAAGACTTATGTTCTCAAGGCATCTTTGCACAGCCATTTTTTAGGTTGCTGTAAATTAAAGCAGTTCTGCGTCTGCTCAGAATTAAGTGTAGGGATTCAAAGCAGCCTCAAAGCAGACCATAAATATCTCAATGTTTTTTTATCCAGTGTAAATTAAACTCAACAATAAATGTAAATGCACCGACTATTTAAGGACTTGGTTTCTGTGTTGCCTTTGCTGTGTAAACATCCCTTCATACCTTTATACTTATTTTCTGCTGTACAAAACAGCTTATTATGGGATTTGATGTTGCAAACTGTTATTTTTTTATTATTTGTTATGCTTTGTATTAAACACACTGTAGCACAAGTAGTTCAATGCAATTATTAGTTTACTGGCATTTGTTATTTCTAGTTATTTACCCATAGGTAGGCCCACACGGAATCTGCACATGGAGAAATCCGCAGATTTCTGCAGATTTTTAGCCCATCGAGTCTATTTATTCACTTGTGTAAATGTGTGTAAATGTATATTTTATAGGTGGGCATAGACAATTTTTTTAAATCTAGATTAATCTCACTGTAATCTTGAAATTAACCTAGATTCATCTAGATTAAAATGGTTAATCTGAATTCTGCTGAAGGCATTCAGAATATGTGTGCTACCCAAATAATGACTAAAAATAAGTCTTTGAGGATGGGTTTCTCAAGCCAGGTGGCGCATTAGACCAGGGGCTCATCACTTGTTTCCAAAATGCATCACAAACTGCTTGAGAAACTGCTCTACTATGATAATTGCTGATGAAAATAAATGATGTTCAATAAGATGTACTTACTTGTGTTTACTAACTGTTTATGCAGTTAAACATGAATTTTGAATGACCTTAATTCAACTAAAGTCATAACTGAACTAAACTGAAATGGAATTAAGACGTGGAGTATGCAGATATTAGTGGCATTATTGAAGTAAACACCGCAATCAAACTATTACTGTCATGTAGGACTTTTTGTCATATTTTCCGACAAGATCCACACACGTAGCTGTCAGTAAAGGACCGCACACAGATACACACACATCACAAAATGCAGTTTTTTTCTTTCCATTTGGTGTGCCTTATCAAATTCCTTAACTCTCTCACCAGTTCTTACTCCTTATTTGCGTCTAATACCCCAGTTTGTCACCGGGGCATGAATGAATTGTTCATGAGTGAATGTGAAACTGCGAACTGCAGTTAAAGTCACCCAAAATTACAGGAAACTCTTACATGAAAGCATTTCACGCAAACGCCTTAATTATATTATTGTCTATTAAGGCAAATAACTAGATTACAGACGTCCATGTAAGCATAGTCAGTAGTGTCTTCGAAGTAAGTGAAAGATCCAGAAGGGCATCCTGCTGATTTGATTCAGATGGGCACCTTTTTTTGTCAGACTGCGACTTTCATTCACCGTCATTCATTTTAAAAAGCTCCATTTTATTTGTATATGTTTTACTCTAACGCATTAACTCTACAGGTGCCTGAGAGTTAGATGTGGAGCTAATATTAATCAGATTCACTCTAGTGAACTGCATCCATGTTAGCACGTCACGTTTGATGTGGTAATTTCACAGTAAGAAAACACACAGGTTCGAAGACTCGTTCCCGGCCCACCACTTGTATATTTATTCAGTTTTATATTCATTTCAGTAATATTATTGACTAATATGAAAATGTTCATAAGATTTATTTACAATACAGTTTGTAAAGTAATATTTTTTGTCTTTTAGTAGAGATAGTATATAAGAAACTTGTTTTGTTTACCAAATAAGTGGATCTAATTGGATTTGCATTTTAAACATTAAATAAAAGTTAAAACGGTATTATTGTTTATTATTATAAATATTAAGTTTTTAGTTACGATACTTCCAAAATCATTCCACATAAATCCGCAGATTTTTTACTACATTCTGTGCAGAAATAGCAAAAAATGTCTGCAGATTCTGTCTGGCCCTACAAATAGGCCAACATGTTTCAACTGTTTAATGAAGATTTTTTCAACACATTTCTAAGCATAATAGTTTTAATAACTCATCTCTAATAACTGATTTATTTTATCTTTGCCATGATGACAGTAAATAATATTTGACTAGATATTTTTCAAGACACTTCTATACAGCTTAAAGTGACGTTTAAAGGCTCAGCTAGGTAAATTAGGTTAACTAGGCAGGATAGGGCAATTAGGCAAGTTATTGTATATTAATGGTTCGTTCTGTGGACAATCGCCAAAAAAAATTGCTTAAAGGGGCTAATTTTTTACCTTAAAATGTTTTTTAAAAAAGTTAACAACTGCTTTTGTTCTAGCCGAAATAAAACAAAAAAAACTTTTTCAGAAAGAAAATATATTAGCAGACATACTGGGAATTGTCCTTGCTCTGTTAAACATCATTTCGGAAATATTTAAAAAAGAAAAAAATAATCAAAGGGGAGCTAATAATTCTGACTTCAACTATTTTCAGGTCCTACTCTCTGAAAATCATTCTGCAGATTTATTTATTTTTTTACAACATTCAGCACAAAAATAGCAAAAAACAAATCAATCTGAAATCCTAACACAATCTCACGAAATAAGTTGTATAACACTTTTGGGGTGTTTTTTATTTCAATGTTAGCTGATAACTGTTCCTTGAGTTAAGCGTTATCTGATAATCGAGTACCTGTGTCCTGCTGACCTGTGGGCTGCATGTGCTCAGGCAGAGTGTAAGCGCTGTCGGCCTCCTGCCGCAGAGCATCATGAGTAGGAGAGTTCTTGGAGGATGTGGGTGAGGGCACAGGCAGACTGGTGCTACTGCTGGTGATGGGGCTCATGCTGATGCCCGAGTCAGCAGTGCTCTGAGCACACATGGCATCCAAACTGCTCTCGTCCCCCTCCTCGTCCATACTGCTGTCCAATCCTGCAGTCGTGGACATCTCGTCCTGAAACACAGTGCGCCGGTATTATCGTTGTTATTATTATTTAGCTGATACTTTGATCACTGTTACAGGATTAGTTCAAAAAAATGAAAAATTACCCAAAAAAAATGAAAAATGAAAAAAATTTAAAATGTTAATTTATCACCCTCATGTTGTTCTAAATCCCTGAGACCTTAGTTCATCTTCAGGACACAACTTATAATATTTTAGACAAAATCTGAGAGCTCATCCTCCATATACAGGAACTGCCCAGGCTCAAAGTCCAGAAAAGGAAGCAAAAACATTCCATGTGACTCCATTGGTTCAATGTATTCAGGCGAAGCTCCAAGAACACTTTTGCGCACCAAAGAAACTAAATACTAGGACTACACAATATTTTGTTTTAGTATTTATATTGCAATTGTGCATCCGCAATAATCACATCGCAGGACCTGCAAATGTTGAATTGAGATTGTAGTTGATCAGGAGCTAAAGTCATTAAAGATTTTTACCATAATGGGGAAAAAGTAAATCATTTTAATGTGTTTTTAAGGCCTGTGACTGTTTGAGCATATCCAGAGACTTTAAATATTTCAGGCACAAGAATGTGTACCCTTTGTAACTTAAATTAAAGGGTTTAATTATTAAATTATTATTTATTTAATTATTTATGCAATGAAGTCTAAGCAATGCTATTTTATGTTTGATTATTACATTTCTGTACCTGAATTCTTACTAAATAGGAGTATTCAAGTCATCTGGTTAAATTGTATTCATAGAGTTCAAGAGTTTGCATATGTGCCTCCCACTTGTAAAGGGTCCAAAAGACATTGGACAATTGGCTTCTAAGCATTTCCATGGCCAGTTGTGTGTTATTCCCTCATTATCCTAATTACAATGAGCAAAAAAAAAATGCATTTGGAATCTGTTATTGTCAACTCTCAAGATGAGATCCAAAGAGCTGTCACTATCAGTCAAGCAAGCCATCATTAGGCTGAAAAAACAAAACAAACCCATCAGAGATATAGCAAAAACATTGGGCGTGGCCAAAACAACAGTTTGGAACGTTCTTAAAAAGAAAGAATGCACCAGTGAGCTCAGCAACACCAAAAGACCCGGAAGATCATGGAAACAACTGTGGTGGATGACTGAAGAATTCTGTCCATGGTGAAGAAAAAACCCTTTACAACAGTTAGTCAGATCAAGAACACTCTCCAGGAGGTAGGTGTATGTGTGTCAGAGTCAACAATCAAGAGAAGACAACACCAGAGTAAATACAGAGGGTTCACCACAAGATGTAAACCATTGGTGAGCCTCAAAAACAGGAAGGCCAGATTAGGGTGCTGGAACAACATCATATGAACAGATGAGATCAAGATCAACATGTACCAGAGTGATGGGAAGAGAAGAGTATGAAGAAGGAAAGGAACAGCTCATGATTTTAAGCAGTAAAGCATGGTGTTAGTAGTGACATAGCGTAGGCATGTATGGCTGTCAGTGGAACTGGTTCTCTTGTATTTATTGATGATGTGACTGCTGACAAAAACAGCAGGATGAATTCTGTAGTGTTTCAGGTAATATTTTCTGCTCATATTAAGTCAAATACCTCAGAACTTATTGGACGGTGCTTCACTGTGCAGATGGAGAATGACCCAAAGCATACTGCAAAAGCAACCAAAGAGTTGGGAAAGTGGAATGTTATGCAATGGCCAAGTCAATCACCTGACCTGAATCCGATTGAGCTTGCATTTTACTTGCTGAAGACAAACCTGAAGGGAAAACACCCCAAGAACAAGCAGGAACTGAAGACAGTTGCTGTAGAGGCCTGGCAGAGCATCACCAGGAATAAAACCCAGCGTCTGGTGATGTCTATGCATTCCAGACTTTAGGCTGCAATTGACTGCGAAGGATTTGCAACCAAGTATTTAAGAGTGAAAATTTGATTTATGATTTTTATTCTGTCAAATTACTTTTGGACCCTTAACAAGTGGGAGGCACATATGTAAACTGTTGTAATTCTTACACCATTCACCTGATTAAAACCTCCAATTAAAGCTGACAGTCTGCAGTTAAAACACATCTTGTTTGTTTCATTTCAAATCAATTGTTGGTGTATAGAGCCAAAAATGTAAGAATTGTGTCAATGTGCAAATATTTATAGACCTAACTGTATATTGCAGATAAACAAAACATTGCAATGTCAGATTTTTGCAGTAATTTGCAGATCTACTAAATATAATTCGCCAAAATCTTCTCTTCCTCATCAGGCCAGAGTGCATGCTTACTACGGTCAGTATGACGAATTTACCATTAGAGCAGGGGCTACCAAACTTGGTACTGGAGAGCCAGCATTCTGCACAGTTTAGCTCCAACTTGCCTCAACAAACCTGCTTAGCAGTTTCAAGTATACCTAGTAAGATTGTGTCTGTTACTATATTCCAAGAAAGCAGACAATAAACTGGTGGAGAACGGTCTTGCCAAGTTACCTCAGAATAATGAAATCGGAAGACCACGAGAACACAGAACGCTACCTAAGAGTAGGCCCACACGGAATCTGCGCGCACAGATTTCCACAGATTTTTAGCCCATCATTAATTCTGTTTATTTACTTGAGTAAATGTGTGTAAATCTATATTTATTCAGTTTTTAAATTACAGTAATATTATTGACTAATATAAAAATGTTCATCTGATTTATGTACAATGCAGTTTGTACAGTAATTTTTTCTGTCTTTTAGTAGACATATTATGTGAGAGACTTGCTTTGTTTACTAAATAAAGTGGATCTAATTGGATTTGCATTTAAAACATTAAATAAAAGTTTAAAAGACATTTTTTTTTATTTCACATATTAAGGTTTTAGTTATGATACTCCCAAAATAATTCCGCAGAAATCTGCAGATTTTTACCAAAATAGCAAAAAACGTCCGCAGATTCCGTCAGGCCCTACCTATGAGAAATGAGAAATGGCGTGTTCTTCCTGATGGTCACATGACCTTTAGGCATTCATTCATTTTCCTTCAACTTAGTCCCTTATTTATCAGGGGTTGCCACAGCAGAATGAAGCACCAACTATTCAAGCATATGTTTTACGCAGCGGATGTTCTTTCAGCCTCAACCCAATACTGAGAAACACCCATACACTCTAACATTCACACACACACTCATACACTATGGCCAATTTTGTTTACCCAATTCACCTACAGCGCATATGTTTGAACTTTGGGGGAAACCGAAGCACCAGGAGAAAACCCACGCCAACACAGGGAGAACATGCAAACTTCACACAGAAATGCCAACTGGCCCAACCAGGACTTGAAGCAGCAACCTTCTTGCCGTGAGGCGACAGTGCTGACCACTGAGCCACTGTGCCACCACCCTTACTAATATGAATTTCAGAAAATAAACACCATCAATGTGTTTATTAGACATGGGCAGGTATAGGATTATGACGATATGATAACCTTGGATAAAAATATCACGGTCTCACAGTATTGGGATTACTGCTCCAAAATAAGTTCTTTTTAAATATCTGGGTAAAAAAATAACTTTTCCCTCATTGAACACAGTATATTTTATTTTAAGAAACATTTTAAATATTTTGGACCAGTAGCTTTTGATGTAAAAGTTTCTTTTCTGCTGAAGATACTGTTGGCCTAAAAAACTAAATAAAAATGTTGTGAAAGACATGTACACTGTAAAAAATGCAGGGTTCCACACAATTCATTCATGTTGTCCCAAAACAAATTTATTAAGTTAACACTTTTAACAAATTTATGTGGATTGAACATAAAAAAATTAAGTTGTCCCAATGAAATTTCAAGAATTGTGTTGTTTTAGCTTATTTTAAATAAATAGTTTGAACGAGCAAGAAAAAATATATTTTAGAGTGTAAAAAAACAAACCAAAAAAAAAACAAGCAAAAAAAAATAACTTACATATACCTTAGGAACGGTATTACAGAAAACATTGACGGTTTTAAAACCTAGACTTTTCCAAACCGCGATATACCTTGAAACTGGTTATCATCCCATGTCTAGTGTTTATGCCTTTAAGATTTTCATGTGAATGTTTACTTTCACCATTTCACTAATAAATCGATGTATAAAATGTTGCGTTTCCCTCCTCCTTTATGGGAGTTGTAGATAAGTTCTGCAGGTAAAGTCTGCATTCGATGAATCCTCGATATCAAGCACAAATGCGGGTTCTTTTATGCGCGCTCCGTTCTTGAGTTTTGGAAATAAACTTTGACGGATGATGATGACTTTACATGAGAACACAAAGACGCAAGATCGCATATTGATAAGCCCTTGTTATAAGACCATAAAAGCTTGTGTTTGATTAAATGCGCACCTTGATTGATTGAGGATTGAGAAGACGTTAGTGAAAAAAGTTGTTTTTACTGTTCTTTTGGTGCACAAAGGTGATCTTGGAGCTTCGTAAGATTACATTTGAACCACTGAAGTCACTTGGAATGTTTTGACAATATTTTTGATCCCTCTGGACTTTGAAAGTCCCAGGACCATTCCTGTTTGTGAAGGATGAAAGAGCTATCAGATATCATCTAAAATATCTTCATTTGTATTCCAAAGATGAACGAAGACTTCAGGGGATTGGAACAACTTTAGGGTCAGTAATTATAACAGAATTTTCATTTTGGGTGAACTAACCCTTTAAGCCCAAACCATACTTGAGCTTTGTGTACTGTACAGTTAAGTGTGCTGCAGATTTTATTACCAGATAATTGACAATGGGCTGTTGAATTAGTCAAAAAAAAATAACGCACACCTCTGGTGGTGATGCAGCTATAATGCAACATGGAGTGTCTGTTACACCTTGAATGTGCATTGTTTTCTAATAATTCAATAGACCTGGGCCAATTATTCTTATACTATGGTAACTGCTGCTGTGTGTAGCACTAGTTTCTTACACTTCTCACTAAAAGAAGTTTTAGGTTTTGTTTTGCTAAGATTTAGAAGTTGCGCGTGTAGCTGTGAAATAACTGAAATCCTTTCGTAGTGTCGTAGTGATCTAGAACCATAATGTAGTAAAAATCTGAGTGGGACTACTTTAGCCTTTAATTTATGTAAAAAAAAATAACTGATGACATATAGACGTTTATCACCCAATCAGAATTACAGTAAGTATCCTGTAATATTTTCTTTTTTGCATTCATTTGTTTGTTTACAATGTGTCAACTCTGCCAGAATGTGCCATTACAGTTTATACTTTATGTAAATTATCTTGCAAATAAATTATGTTCTTTTAAACTTTCTATTAATAAAAGAATCAAATGCATGAATTACCACAGAAACTTTTAAATGGTGCCAGTTTTGTTTTCAGCACTGATAATAAAAAAACAATTCTTTATCAGCAAAGCAGCACTGAATGATTTGCAAAAAATCGGGAGACTCTGAAGACTAATACTGTGTCCTAACTACATGTGATGCGACACCTTTCCAGCATTTTTGCTTTCTGCACCAAACAGAAACCAACACAGAAACATTTAAATACTAGCCATTCATTTAAATATCAGCCACTGCATTCCGATGAAATGGTAAGGGTTATAATCCAATTAATACATATGTAACATTATTAAATGTACATAGGCTGCAGTGACTGATGTTGTTGGTTTGTCACAGTTCTGACTTTCATTTTCAAACCATTTGCTAGTTATTTTATTTTCAAGATCTGAGGTGAATAATCTGCTGCTGCTTTCAGTAGTCTGGTGATGAATGTCACATATAATGGTATTCAAACTCACATTTGTAGCATTTAACACTGAATAAAGCACAAAATCTGTCCCTAAAGTGATCATTGAACATAATAATAGTATATGCTGCTGTTTTGTTGCGGAAATAAAATTTTTTTAGTTAATAGAAAGTTTATAGTTTATAGATTGTTTATCTACACAGCAAATTCATTAGTGTTAAATTTCCAGTGTTGAGGCAATTCTGAGTAAAGTGTTGAAATTCTAGAGTTAGATAACGAAAAAATAACCCTCTCAGTGTTACTGTACGTTTACACCGAAGGCGGCCAGAGTGTCAACGTTCGCTCTGGCCACTCTGGCGACAACGCTGTCTACCTTATATATATATATATATATATATATATATATATATATTCAGAAACTCGCCAGTAACTTTTTTAATGTTCCTGTAAGAAAACATTTTAAATAACTGTAAATCTGGCGACCGCAGTATTAAACCCTTGGGAACAACTGTGGTCGGAACCAAAGTTCACAGGACTGTGTTCTCTGGACTCCTCTCAAGCGGTGGACTTCAACATTCCGATTGGTTGCCGCCAAACCGCATCACAGCTCATTACCATAAAGTTGACTTGATTCAAAGAGTTTAGAATTACCAAGATGTGACACTCTAGTGCAAATTGGGAAACAGCCACTAGATGCTGCATGCGGTGGCCATTTTGGAATGAAAACTCCAATAGAACAACAGCATAATGTGTGTAAAATAAACTTTTAAAAGTGCTGATGATTGTGATATTAAGTGTTGTATTGTCATCTTTCAGGTTGTATCTCAGCTTTAATGCGCTTTTTAAATAAATAAATAAAAAACAAAGCAGCTGCTTGCCATTGCGACAGCAATAAGATCCAATTGACGGCTGATCAATTTCACTCCAAAATGGCGGAATCCGTGGCTGTTGCTGGGCGCTGCAGTTGCAATAGAACGTTCTATTGAGTGTCGCCTCTTAGTCATTCTAAGCTCTTTGCACGATTTCAAATCTTAGAAGCTGTTTTGCATGTATTCAACACTAATCCGGTTGTTAAGTGTGACATCATGCGAAGTGGCTTCCGGGTCCAATCGCTTTATCAAACTGTATGGGGAGACTTATTTATTCATTCATTTTCTTTTCGGCTTTCTTTATCTGGGGTCGCCACAGCGGAATGAACCGCCAACTTATCCAGCACATGTTTTCCACAGCGGATGCCATTCCAGCTGCAAGACCATCTCTGGGAAACATCCACACATACTCATTCACACTCATACACTACGGACAATTTAGCCTACCCAATTCACCTGTACCACATGTCTTTGGACTGTGGGGGAAACCGAAGCACCTGGAGGAAACCCACGCGAACGCAGGGAGAACATGCAAAACTTCACATAGAAACGCCAACTGGTCCAGCCAAGGCTCGAACCAGCAACCTTTTTGCTGTGAGGCGACAGCACTACCCACTGCGCCACTGCGTTGCCCATGGGGAGACTCGTCAATTGGTATTAATAAACGTTTACAAAGCGCTGTAATACTTTCAAATATCACGATCGCAATATATACCCATGCCTAATATCTGAGGGCAAGAAAGTGATTTATTTTTTATAACTGCTGTCTGTGATGCAGCAAGTCCAAAGACTGTTGTGTACATCATGATTTTATATCTCACTTTATTGTGAGATGTTTAAAAGTGGTCATAAACAAATATTTTCTCACTTCAAATGAGTAGCGGCTTGGACCCGAAAACAGTATTCCATACGTCTCTTATTAACAAGCGAAGAGTGTTGACTACTACATCTGGGAATTTATGCTGCAATATCCCTAAAGGATTTTTCCAGATGCCATTTTCTTTTGCCATGAGGAGTAATGAAAAGCAGCAACTGGTGAGTAAAAGTACTTAAAATGTTTGAGTATAGTAGACATTTGACATCAAAATCATTATTCACTCACCAGCAACTTTATAAGGTACACCTTACTAGTACCGGGGTGGACCCCCTTTTGTCTTCATAACTGCTTTAATCCTTTGTGGCATAGGTACAAGGTACAGGAAATATTCCTCAGAGATTTTGACAAGCTAGCATCATGCAGTAGCTGCAGATTTGTCGGCTGCACATCCATGATGCAAATCTCCCAATCCACCACATCCCAAAAGTGCTCTATTGGATTAAGTTCAGGTGATTGTGGAGGCTGTTTGAGGACAGTGAACCCATTATCATGTTCAAGACACCAGTCTGAGATGATTTGCGTTTTATGACATGGTGCGTTATCCTGCTGGAAGTAGCAATCAGAAGATGAGTACACTGTGGTCATAAAGGGATGAACATGGACAGCAACAATACTCAGGTAGGCTGTTGTGTTGACACGATGCTCAACTGGTACCAATTGGCCCAAAGTGTGCCAAGAAAATATCCCCCACATCATTACACCACCAGCCTGAACCGTTGATACAAAAGTAGTATGGATCCTTGCTTTCATGTTGTTGACACCAAATTCGGACCCTACCATGCAAATGTCACAGCAGAAAATGAGACTCATCAGACTAGGCAACGTTTTTTCCAATCTTCTATTGTCCAATTTTGGTGAGCCTGTGTGATCTTCTGCTGCTGTAGCCCATCTGCCTAAAGGTTGGACGTGTTGTTCGTTCAGAGATGCTCTTCTGCATACCTTTGTTGTAACGAGTAGGTATTTGAGTTACTGTTGCCTTTCTATCAGCTTGAATCAGCCATTCTCCTCTGACCTCTGGCATCAACAAGCATTTGCGCTCACAGAACTGCCGCTCATTGGATATTTTCTATTTTTCGGGCCATTCTCTGTAAACCCTAGAGATGGTTGTGCATGAAAATCCCAGAAGATCAGCAGTTTCTAAAAATTACTCAGACCAGCTCGTCTGGCACCAACAACCATGCCATCTTCAATCATCTTTCTTCTCCATTCTGATGCTAGGTTTGAACTGCAGCAGATCGTCTTGACCATGTCTACATGCCTAAATGAATCAAGTTGCTGCCATGTGATTGGCTGATTAGAAAATTTGCATTAACAAGCAGTTGGAAAGGTGTACCTAATAAAGTGGCCAGTGAGTGTATATACGCTAGTTTTAAATATCTCACAAATAATTTGTTATTTAAATATATAAATTCATCTAAATAACCAAGTAACTAAATATTAACAATAGTTAATAGAAAGTTTCTAAAATTGAAATTTTGCAACTTCATGTTGTGTCGTGTGTAGTTAGGACACGTGTAAAGCAATAAAAAAACTACAAAATAGAGAATCCTTATTTTAAATGGAAACATTTGGCAATATTACTGTTTTTCCACTTCATCCACTGGTGAAATGTTAAAAAGATCTAAAGTCTAACACTACACACTTTTATCAACAGTGATGGTTTCCAACATCTAATTTATCTAAAATATACACAGTTAAAATCAAAATTATTACCACTCTGTGAATTTTTTATTCTTTAAAAATATTTTCCAAGTGTTACTTAAAAAAATGAATAAAAAGAAAATTAATATTGAAACCCTCCTGGAGTGAATTATATTTATATACAGATTGTATTGGCTAAAAAGTTAAACCGTCTTCTAAATGCCAGGGTATTTCGCATGTATACCCCAAATTTTGGTTTTAATTTTGCAGTTCTTACATTTTGAGTTACAATGTATATATTTGCAGGTGTTTCTATTTTATGAACTCTTTTGTTTCATGTTGTTTGACATTGTGTTTCCCAGTGATGGGTTGCAGCTGCGTAATACATGTGCTGGATAAGTTGGGGGTTCATTCCGCTGTGGCAACCCCTGATTAATAAAGGGACTAAGCCTAAAAGAAAACCACCTATAATAAACTGTTAAATGGCAGATGTCCATTGTCTACTTAATTAAATCAAACACTGCTGTTTCGGTTAACTCTTTGGGGCAATAACACTGAAAATTTTCACTAGTGCAAAAATATCTTGAGGAGGGGTGGGTGAGGGGAGACAAGTATGATAAGCAGTCAGATAATGGAAGAAAGAAAACATTAGCATGCAAACGTGACATCACAACGATTAGCAGTACCGCAATTGAACAGTATTTCACGCTGAAACAAATACATTTCAACTGTCACACTTTAAGATTATGCTCAATCCGGCCCAATGAAAACGGGATTATCGTGGGCTCGAGTTTCAGAGTGAAGGCCGCGCGCACTGTTTATCCACACAGCAGCGAGCCGCAAATTCCTCTTGCTTCGCTTTTTCTCGTAGGCTTCGAGTCCCAATTTTACAGACGATTTGGACCATGATGTTAAAAACGTACTCAAGAGTATTAAGCACATCGAAATAACTTATTTATACAGTATGAGCAACATTACGGGGCGAGTTTGCTGATCGGAGGCGCGCTGAACTCGGACTAGCGGCAGAGTGAAGGGGGCGGCCTCATGAATATTAAGTGACGTAACGTTCCGAATCAAACACAAGCGCGCGGGCTTATGAATATTAAGTTACGCAAGTCAGAAAAAGCGTGCTGCGGTTATGAATATTAATCAGGCACGCCGCTGGCGAACTTCAGGCAGCCTAGTTAATATTCATAAACCCGCCCCGCTTCGCTCTGAGGCGCGCTGGCTGTCTGAGACAAGCGCGTCCCAAAGCAAGCCAATGTTAAACGTGGCTATAGCCGACATTTTCCACGTGAAAACAACTTCAGAACTAACGTACACCTCGGTGCACCGCATAAAAATGTAGGGCAAGTTCACGAGCCCTACTGACGACTTCGTTCGCACTTAGTTCGCGTGCACGAGCATAAAGGATCACAGCAGCCCTTTCTAATAACTCGCGCTTCAGTGATCTCCATTAACTATCGTATTGACTGTCACGACACGGGCAAGTACAAAAATGCTGCCTCTATGTAGTAAATAATCGTTAAGGTAATTTTCTCCGGCATCAAAAAATGCGTCAGTCGGCTGAACCGTGATGTTTTGGCGACTTTTCCCCCAGCGAGTTTGCATTAATAAACACGTTTTTTATGGCGAAAGTTGAGTTGTGGCACTCATGCCAGCGCTCAAAAACTAGCCCTGAAAGATTGTGAGCTCGCAGATCAAGCGCTTCCATTGTTGGCGATTTTCCGCCGCTCCTGAATCTCCGCGCCGCTCCCCGTCTGCGCCAGTCCGCGCGCGCGCCTCTCTCTGTGCGTGTGCACTTGCCTTCATGTTTGCAAACGCCACAACAGTTCAACTCGGCAAAAAAAAAAAAAACAGTAATTTTCTTGCCCGTCACTCCAGCAATAGCAGCGCTCGCTTCACTTACTTCCATGTCCTCCATGTGATCCTCATCCACGGGACCCTGCGCGCTGTCGCCGGCTCTCCAGTCCGCGAGAGAAGGCTGTTTGCCCGCACACTTGCTCTGCTCGGTTCTCCTCCTGCCTCTCAGCACCTTGGCCGCGTTGCGATAGGAAACCGAGCCTTTATAGTTGACTTTGAGCACCGCTTGCTCCTCTATCAGTTTCTCTAGCTCTGACCGGGTTCGGTCCCAGTCCGAGCCGTGTCGTCTTTTCACCATTCTGCAGATCCTATCCAGGTCCGGGCGCGCTTTCCTCGACCTCAGCGAGTCTATGGAGCCCAGGATCCATTCGCGGTACGGCTCAGACATTATTCCTGCCGGGCTTCGGGCTCGCTGGAGTGGATGAAGTGCGTCAGTGTTGCCTCCGACGTGACGCTCGCAGTCTTTCGAGCCGCGGCGCGAGCGCGCTGGAGAAAAAACGGAAACATACTGTACGCGTGCGTTGATCACATTGAGCGCTTTTAAGGTGGAATGCGCGAGATGCGCGTCCCGCCACTAGGACATTTAAGGAGGACTTGTGCTGTTTTGGAATACGTGCAGCTTACCATTTTCGAAATAATATGCGCATTATGAGTAGAAAAGGTTTTTCATTTATACTCATTGTTTGAATTTGCTAGCTTCCTTAAAATACATGTTTAAGAAAAAATATTTGCAATACAGTATAATATAAGCGAGTTATATAAATTGCATCAGTGTCCTTCTATTTCATCATATTCATAACAATTTTTCCTATAAAGAGAATATTTAGGACACTCGACCACAAAACCTCTTAAAGGTCAATTTGTGGAAATTGAGTTTATACATCATCTGAAAGCTGAATGAGTAAGCTTTTAAACTGATGTTTG